>JALPQI010015709.1:0-29092 GCA_025490895.1 Thaumatotibia leucotreta | reverse complement strand
GTTGAATTGTTACCCCAATTATTTCAATTGTTTACTGTTTATAATAAAATTATTTAACTGTGAGCTATTTTGCAGTGCCACAGGCTAAATCGTATTATGCTGGCATGGAGATCGACGACCCTAAGGCAAACGGAAAGAAGCCGAACAAAAATAAGAAGAAAGCTGAACCACCCAAACCGAAACCGCCGAAAACCATTGAAGGAGCATTTGAAGCTGTACGTATTTCAAAACAATTAAATATTACTTTTTTTACTACTATTGCATGCTCAAAATTAGTTAAATCGAAACTCATTAGCTGGACTCATTTATCTCATTAGACTAATGTCGTAAACTTTCAGAATTCCAACATATTTAATCGTTCACTAATTAGCCCATACTCCAGATATAATTGTTTACCTTTTACAATTATATTCCATGCAATTACAATTGGAGTAGGTATTGAAATCCTTTCACTTTGTATACATTGTACTTGTTACTTAAGTAGTTAAGTAAGAGTTAAGTAACACAAAATGGTTACAGAATGCTCTCAATTATGTTTTATTTCCGAACAAGTATGTCAAGTGTATTTAAAGAAACATTATTTTACCAACATAATAATTATACTGTCATGTATACTGCACCTTAATAAATATATTGTAACTTCGTAATAGCAAAGAAATTAAAATTTCTTATGAGATAAATATCAATAGTAGGTATAATCAATTATTTATCAAGTTTAGAAAAAAAATTGTTTGCTTATTCAATAATTTAATTACTTATATATTTATCTATAAGCCTGTGCATAAATAACTAAATAATGAAATGAAATCATATATTTAAGATTATGCTACAATACTACAAGCTATTACATAAATAATTATACAGTATAGGTAAATAGTCAAATTTAACCCTCCCTTAACCATTCTTAATTAGATCTTCTGTCAGACATATTGTTGGGTATACTGCAATACTGCATAACTACCAAAGCAGCTAGAGTTCAAATATCAAACAATTGACACTCAAATTGGCCCTAATTGAATTTGTTACTTACGCGGTATTGCACTATCCCTTATATTAAAAGAAACCTTGAAATGTAAGATAATATTATGTAAATTCTTATGCATCAAATATAAAGGGTTAAATGGAAACATTTGTATATTACTACACATCTTAATTCCTTTCAGTGTTAATTCAATTATCAAGCATGCATATTTTTGGAGAAATCTTATACAAAGTTCTATTTTCAGATTGACTCTACTGAGCTAGCCAACCTCATCGCAACCAACAAAATCCGGTTCAGCAATGCTCCTCTGGTCTGGCTGAAAGAAGTAGCCAATTTCCTCAATTCAAAAACCCAAATAGAAGTAGACGATCCAACATTTGCGGCCCAGGATCCTTTGTATCCTCTGTCGGTGGTACCTTCGGAGCTGAAGAGCTTGTTGGAGAAGGTGCTAGCAGATGCCGGGAAGGCTAATACTCAGTTATTCTTTGATGTTACACTCACCGCTTTAGCCAATGATATGAGTAGAGGTATGTTCTTTTTAAGATTATTTTTAGCATAAAAGCGGTGGTGGCTCAGTGGTTTAGACGTTTGACTTTCAATCCGGAGGTTGTGGGTCCAAACCTCGTACCAATGAGTTTTTCTGAAACTTATGTACGGAATATCAGATGATATTTACCATTTAGCTTTCGTTGAAGGAAAATATCGTGAGGAAACCTGCATACATCCGAGAAGCAATTCAAAGGTGTATGTGAAGTTCCCAACCCGCTTAGGGCCAGCGTGGGGACTATAGCCCAATCCCTCATATATATGAGAGGAGGCCTGTACCCAGCAGTGGGACATTATATAGGCTAAAATATTATTTAGCATTAAATAAAATTACCTCACTAGAACATTGACATAGATTACTTATTGAATGAAAATAAGTTGAATACAGTAATTTCCGTTATGTGTATTGCAAATGACCTCGCCTTATACTTATGGACAAGCAACAAAAATGGGACTTAAAACTTTTACTAAATATTTTCATATCTGACCCATAAAGTCCTATTTCGAATAATTCGCGAAAATCTGCAAAGTCTTAACCAGTATACATGTTAGATAAGTGATAATAACAATGTAGGTACTTACTTAGTAACTATTGTCACTATATTGTTACATATGTGAGGGCATTTTCACTTTTAGGTACACCCAATTAGCATGAGATTAAAAAAGTTTAACTGCAGTCAGGATTGTAACGACAATTAACCATAAAAACTAAATTTTGGTGTTAATTTTTTAAACTTTAAGCAATATAAGAATTTAAAAACACTAAATTTAAAACTTTGCTGTCGTTACAAACCTGACTGAAATTAAGCTTTTTTTAACATTAAGCTAATTGGGTGTCCCTAGAAATGAAAATGCCCGTGAACTCTTTAGATCGCGGGCAAAAGAACGTATATAATCGTAATAACATACCGTGAAGTTCGTCATAAAAAACCGATAACATCTGTTTAAATTTACGGAATGCACGTGCAAATAAATGCAAAGGCACTTTGTCGATAACAATTACTTTTTCAACTTTTTTGTGTCAGTGACGCCACATGATTGCAATTTATTCTCGCGTGCCGACTTGCGTAAAATTAATCTTGTAAGTTATGGGTACCTAATTAATTATTAAATAAACTTAACTCTATATTATTATTAGGCTGAATGCAAACGTATACCTACACGTTATAGTACTTAAGTACCTATAGTCATTATTTTTTCTAGAATTGAACTGAATGTTCCAAACTGTATAGGGGCATTTTCACTTCTAGGGACACCCAATTAGCTTAACTCTCACAAAAAAGTTAACGTCGATGTCAGTTTTGTAACAACAATTAAGCATGAAATATTTGTGAGAGTTAAGCTAATTGGGTGTCCCTAGAAGTGAAAATGCCCGTAGTATGAATTGTTGCACAAGTGCCAATAGTAGGTACCTACAATAATAGTCAGTTGCATGATAATTATGAACAGATATCCAGGTCGCATTTTATAAAGATGTAATTATTTACAATTTTGCTGTTTGCCTCTCTTTGCCAATACGTGCGTGCGTTAGAGAGGCAAACAGCGAAATTGAAAAATGTAACTTTATAAAACGCGACCCAAATATAGTTATTGTATATATTTTTGAATGTCATAAAAAAATCAGGGATTACTATTAGTACATTGTGCATCAAGTGAGGTAAGTACGGAATTACTAACGAGAGTGTTAGAAGCTTTTATGACTCGTGTTAGTATTCCGCTCACCGACCGTGATGCATACAATGTTTTTTATCACACTTGCCGACAAAAAAATAAGCTTTAAGATAAAATATAATTTAATGACGTACTGACATTTCTATTACTCTGTAGGGAATTTCACTTTTCTATTACTCCCGCTACGCATGCAAGCAATGGCGCGCTTAGACACCAAGTATGATGAAAATTATTTTTCCTAACTAGTGCGCAAAAACGAACTTAGCGCACGCTTTGCGCGCGGTAATTTCTCTTTTTGACGCACTTGTTATGAAAAAAATCGTCCCTTACACGTGCAAAAACTTTTTTTTATTTCGCCGAAAAAAATGTGTTTCCGCACTAGTTAGGAAATGTACTACAGTCGACTCTCGTTATTTCAAACCTGCGATAATTCGAACCTCTCTATAATTCGAAGTTATCACGAGTTCCCTAGAAGATCTCTTGCTATTTCGAAAAAAATCAATACATTTTGAAACACTTGGTAATTCGAACAAAAAAGTAATAGCTACACAACAAAACCACGCGTTAATTCGAACTCGTGGGCGTCAAACATTCGACAATTCAAAGTTATGAGATTAAAGAGGCAAGTAACTTATGTTAAGTACTAAATGTAGGGACATTTTAGAAAAGTTGCACGAGCATTGTTGTTAATTACATATTTGTTTGCCACTCAGTTAAGTTACTTTTCCGTTGGTTATGTGTACAGATTAAAAGTTGATGTTAGTTATGAGTCCTAGAAAGTATAGATGCTTGACGATTGCTGAAAAGAAGGACTTAATCGAAAAAGTGGAAGTTGGTGGGATGAAAAGTGATGTTGCATAACAATTTAAAAATTCCTCCGAGTACTCGTACTCTCTCCACCATAATAAAGCACAAGGCGAAGATTTTTGCTACTCATACTGCAGGAGTAATTACTTAACACCTCGTGCTTTCATTTTTTCTCCCGAATATTTCCGACCATTTGATATTTCAAACTCTCGGTAAATCGTAATATTTGGATAGGTCCTTCGAGTTTCGAATTAACGAGAGGCGACTGTATTTCCTTTCGTTTGGAGCGTAAAAAAGAAATGTCAGTACGTCATTCAATAATATTATGTCTTAAAACTTATTTTTTCGTCGGCAAGTGTGATGAAAAACATTGTATGCATCACGGTTGGTAAGTGGAATACTAACACCGTACTTCCGTAAACTTAGTAATTCCGTACTTACGTCCCTTGATGCACAATGTACTAAAATGTAAGTGTCTCCACAAATCATTTAAAAACTCTTTACCAACCAGATAGATGTACCTATTATTTTTCCTTCAGGTCAACTAGTGAATGGCCACCGCTTACTACTCCAAATGCTGGCATTGGAATACCCTGAGTTCTGCGTAGCCTCTCTAGCGAAAAGTGCAAGTCTTCGCAATTCCTACCAAAACCGACCACCAATAGGGCTGTCGTTGCTATGGGCTTTCGGCCAGGGGGGACTCAACGACTTTTCTGTGGGTTTGAAAGGTGAGACACTAAGTTGGACTATAAAGTTCAGCGCAACATCTCTAGCAAAGAGTGCCAGTCTTCGCAATTTCTACCAGAACCGACCACCAATAGGGCTGTCGCTGCTATGGTCTTTCGGCCAGGGGGGACTCAACGACTTCTCTGTGGGGTTAAAAGGTAAGACGCTAAGTTTGACTGTAAAGTTCAGCGTAGCATCTATAGCGAAGAGTTCCAGTCTTCGCAATTCCTACCAGAACCGACCACCAATAGGGCTGTCGCTGCTATGGGCTTTCGGCCAGGGGGGACTCAACGACTTCTCCGTGGGTTTGAAAGGTGAGACACTAAGTTTGACTGTAAAGTTCTGCGTAGCATCTATAGTAAAGAGTGCCAGTCTTCGCAACTCTTGCCAGAACCGACCACCAATAGGGCTGTCGATGCTATGGGTTTTCGGCCAGGGGGGACTCAACGACTTCTCTGTGGGTTTGAAAGGTGAGACACTAAGTTTGACTTTAAAGCTCTGCGTAGCATCTATAACAAAGAGTGGCAATGTTCGCAATTCCTACCAGAACCGACCTCCAATAGGGCTGTCGCTGCTATGGGCTTTCGGCCAGGGGAGACTCAACGACTTTTCCGTGGGGTTAAAAGGTAAGACACTAAGTTGGACTCTAAAGTTCTGCTTAACATCTATAGCGAAGAGATCCAGTCTTACCACCGATTGGTCTGTCATTGCTATGGGCGTTCGTCCAGGGGGGACTCAACGACTTCTCCGTGGGTTTGAAAGGTGAGACACTAAGTTGGACTGTAAAGTTCAGTGTAGCATCTACAGTAAAGAGTGCCAGTCTTCACAACTCGTACCAGAACCAACCACCAATAGGGCTGTCGTTGCTATGGGCTTTCGGCCAGGGGGGACTCAACGACTTCTCTGTGGGGTTAAAAGGTGAGACGCTAAGTTTGACTGTAAAGTTCTGCCAATCTTCACAACTCCTACCAGAATAAAGAAAGATAGATAAGTTTCAAGTTACAGTTTTTTTTATCCTTTTTCGTACTTACTTTGTAATTGTCTAATAGTTAAAGTGACAAGGGTCTAAAGTACAGGTTTCAAATTAGTAGACTGTATAGTCATTAGAATTGGGACCTAACCTAAGCCTCTCAGGAACCATGTCAAAGTGACGCTATGATTCAAATTCTAAGTAATCTCGTACTACTTGTCATTTGGACATAATAATATAATAATATATTTATTCACCAATTTAAAAATTTACAAACACAAGGAAACACGTGGTTCTAAAATAGCCAAAGGCTCCAATTGGTTTAGTGTACATATAGTCCTTAAAATATACTCCTTTATTTAACACGACCGCTCTGCGGTTACAACTATTTATCACATTCTTATCATGACATCTCTCAAATGAGATAACATCTTGTCAGTTTTATCTTAATATCAAGCATGCAGTAGCTTCTGTGAAACGGTGTCTTACACGTGGTTTAAGTGATTTAATGATTCTGAGAACTTGAGGTACCAAAACATAGAGGTGAGTGTAAGATAGCGAACGCGACAGAAATATATTTTGTCTACGATAATCCTAATTTTCATCATAAAAGTGATTCAAGATAATATCGTCGGGTGACCACCAAAAGTCACTATAAAACTGTCACTAACTCTTAGCAACCTCATATGTGAGTACTGAATCGGAACTGAGATACAATTTATTTCAAGTAGGTATTTGTTACTTAGTGAGTTTTGCTTGTCAACCGACGATATTATGAATCGATTAATGATTTTAAACTTTTTTTATAGAGGTTAACTATGTAAAGACAAGGTGAAAACTAACTTACACAATTTTTGATCAACCCACATACATGTTTTTAACATTTTCTATGAAACAGCGTCTCTGTCACTCCAACGACGCCTTCATTGGTGTAACTGAGAAAGATGCTCGAAATTTGCAAATTTCGCTGTAAGCGGTAGCAGGCTAGTGGCCTATCCCACAAAACTTTACAAGCGTACAATTCTACAAAAGTATATAAATTTCCATACAAAAATATGTCTACAAATTCCATACAAATCACTTATTAAACCAGGAAGGCTTTAGTAAGTGACAAACATTTGTGTCCTCCTCCTCCTTGCGTCGTATTCCTCATCACTGAGGGTCGTGACTTCTCATATTTTTTGTTTTGACGATGTTACGCCATCTGTCTCGGTCGATTGCAACGTGTAGAGCCTCCTGAACTTTCGAGTCAAGGTTGGTGGATATTTGGTCGGACCATCGCATTGGACTTCGTCCCCTAGGCCTTTTTCCTTCGATCATTTTTATTTTGAAAAAAAAAAAAAGTCAGATTTGTAGAATTGTACGCTTGTAAAGTTTTCTGGTTGAAGCCAAAGGCCTTAGACTTACGTCTTTCACAAAACGTAACAATTTCACTAATATTACCTTTTTTTTCAGCGTGGCAAGAATTATTCCTTCCAATAATAGAATTAAAGAATTATTCTAAGTACGTCGTAGGGTATTTGTGCCAGTTGTTGGACCGACACAGTATGAACGCTACTGTCACCCAGGATCAGCTTTTGGCGATGTTCGATATGGTGAACAAGAAGGGATTGTCGAAGGATGTGTCAAGTGACCTTATGAAGCAATTAAGTAAATATAAGGTATGCTGGTTTATTTATGTGTATAGTCAAAGGCAAAATAAGGTGTATAAAAATAATATTTTCTTCGATTACCGCGAGGATTATACACGAAATAAAACTATGAAAACGGATAAACTCACATATATTAACTCGCAGACCACGAACCCTGTAAAGTGTTCGAAACGTCGGAGTGAAGTTAAAATTAGTTAATACACGCGAGTTTATGCGTTTTCATAGTTTTATTTAATGTATAAAAATACTCAAAAATATGTCCCAGTCCACTTTAATTCCATGTAATATGAACGTCGTAACACATTTATAAGAGGATTCTTTTCATTTTTGAATTTGACTGTACGTGCAACTTTATAGCATATTTCAGAACGGGTATAAATAGTACTTAAATACTTATAGTAGGTACAATACAAGTGCAAAAAAAAATCGAAACGAGTGGCGACAAATAAAAACACAGCCGAAGATACCCCCTTATTCATAAACGTCTGCTAACTTAACAAGCCGCTAATAATTGTTTGTCCCTTTCGGTCTTAACAATGTGTCCATAAGAGCAAAAGGGACAAACAATTATTAGCGGCTTGTTAAGTTAGCAGACGTTTATGAATAAGGGGGTACATCTTTAATCGACACGAGTTACGAATTTCCTTTTTTCAATCGGTAAAAACAGCACCTAGGCATACCTAGGTCTGGACCTGGTGTCAGGGGGGAGAAAGAGCCCACACTAGGGTGGGTCATTTTTAAAAAAAATCGTTTTTCTGCAGGGCACAGATACAAAACGGTGCCATTTGATGTTTCATTGTCACTTTTATTTTTATTATATTTTTAATTTAAGTTTTTCTGCCTCCGGATTTGAGTACCCACAAGCTTTCCTAAAATGTATGGGACTTAAAAAATAAGTTATTATTCTCGACCTTTTTTCCGTCTTTTTTGGCTCCGTAACTTTAGAAAAGCTATTTCCAGGTATACCCAATACTCAAACATAGCTCATGTTGCAACAAAACGTAAAAACATAGATATGCACTGTGGTCAGTACAAAATGTACTGAAGAAATCTTTCAAATATATCCGGAGGCAGAAACTTAATTCCGATGGCCAAATCATTTCGCACACTCTTTATCGACCTAATTACGGAACTATTTACAACTGTGCCCAGTAAAAACTATTTTTTTTTCTTCATACATCAGTGACCCTTTTAATCCACACCTTCACTTGTATCGTAGTTAAGACAAGTAACGACGAACAGGCTCTAGAATAAATATCTTGTTCCAGGATATATACTTCAACAAAAGCGGCGCTAAACTACAAGTGACCTTCAACCAGATAATAAAGAAACTGCCCAACCAATACTTGAGTGGTTCCAACCTGGACGCATACAATAGGGTATTAGTTGAAAGTCTGGTGAATTGCCTGCAACGTGACGACTCTTGTAATGCTACTTGGAGGCAGCTGTTCCATCGTTGCCCGAAACAGTCTGCTACATTGCTCGAGTATATAGGTAAGATTAAATTGTATCTTACATCAACCTATCTCACAAGGAAGGATTCCCAACTGTCCGACTCCGATTTGATTCATTTTGATATATGTTATAGAGTAGTTTAAAATAACGGACATGTATTGTTTTTAGCTGCCCAATGAGTTTGGGCAGGTTGAGACCTGTTAGGAGAAAATGGCCTTCAAAGTACTGAAAATTTACCAAACCTTCTAATTGCTAAGAATTTTGTTAAAAAAAATTGATAATTAATTACGGGTTTCGTTATATGTTGTCGTTATTCCAGTAGAAATACTGGACAATAGAGACTAGCTAATACTGAAATGCTCGGATAAAAGTGAAAATCAGGAAACATTAAATGACAATACAATAAGACAACTATGCTAGATGTTATTTAATTTGATGTTCCGTTGAACTTTCCCTAAAATTTAGATTTAGGTACTCCGATGCTACCGCGAACCAATTTGCAGTTTGTCTCACTTCTAAATTGTCATAAAGTCAAGAAATCTGGTTCATTACAATTATGAACCTCGGCTAGGTATAGCTGTACTTAGATATATGCTTATTTAGAATTATTTTGTTACAGATTCTAATTGGGCAGAAGTCAGTCCGAAACTAAAGCAAAAATCCTTGAAATTAACAGTAACGCAGTACAAAGAGATTAGTGTTGAAACATTGAAAGGAAAAAAGAAAGATGAAACAGTAGTAAAGACCAATAAGATTTGCCAGGTAAGATTCTTGTTTGTATAATAAAGCTACAATTTCTTGTTATTTCCCTACAATAGCCCTTCAATAGTAACCTCTCGTGTGTCGTGAATATTTTTTTACGTTCACTGATCAGTGCTTAGACATGGGGATAATTTACGAACTAATATTATAATTGTTTTCAAAGGTAAAAATATTTTACGAACGAACCCTCGAAAACCGGTATTTTGCCGAATATTATTTAGTCGCAGCCCTATTGCCCTTTGTTCTCAGTGTTACCACATCAAATATAAATTTCACATTTTTGCTCGGGTCACACAACTAGTATCTGTCATCATCTCTCACAGTGACGACATTTTTTTCTGTTATAAAAAATTAATGAAATCGCGTGCAGCCGTGATTTGTGTCGTATAAAAAGTCAGCATTGTGAATAGGTAATTCATATTTTTCTATCTATATGTAAGTTTTTGTGAATGCATCGTCTATTTGTGTATTTGTAAAAAACAAACATTTTTGGGTGGTGATTAGGAGACGTAATATCGTAATGTAAAGCGTCTCCGAACTAGAAAAACCACTTGACTAGTTAACACCCAACGTGAATAACTGTAAAAGCTTCGTTTTTGGGCCGCTGATGTGTTGTATCCGCACTTCGCGGGAGTCCACGTATCACAAAAATCCATTTCATTTTAGTGCCATCATATACCGTTGTATCTTATATTATATATTTTTGTGTGTATTGTTTTCAACGGCAGGTAATTATCTGACGAAGTAATTATTTAATCGGTTTTTAATTTGTTGAGGTAATTGTTTTATAGCTTATACATATTATAATTTACAGTACCTTATTTTTAATTTATTTATCTAGTCTTGAGAACACACTTTCATATTGTTTACATTGAATGAAATCTAACTGAGAATGTAGTTTACACAATTATAAAATAAGATTCATATGTACTTATATCCTAGTTTAATAATAGTTATAATGGCAATATAACTTGTTGAAGTCAGAAAATATAAATGAGTAATGAATCGAGAACTCTCTAAAATAAAAGTACTTTCATTGATAACATGTTACAGGATTTACATTAGAATGTAGAAATATCACAAACTGAACTACATAAATAACTTTATTTTAATTTTATCTCAAATAGAAAGAACACCATGAAATGTCTTCATTATTGTGCTTTGTTACTATTGAATTACATTTTCAGCATGCATTCATAATAATTTGAATCCCAGTTATGTCAACTAACTATAATCTGGCAAACATGTCAAGTGAGGAATAATATTTACAGATATTATCCAGAATAATATGAAAATACTCTCTAGACAAACTTATTTGGAATGATGTCAAAACTAACTTTAGTACAGTGTTAAACAACTAAATCATGTGTGCAACATACCTACCATCCTTCAAAATATGTTTTGTTAATCATCACATAGATTTTTGTTCAAACTTGGATATTAACACTTAACAATATAATCTTATCTATTTAATCCATGGATTTGAGGGGAAACATTGTTCAAGGTGATGAGTTTTATTATATGCATGTGTTAAAATTACGTTATTCCATTTAAACTGGCCATTTTAAATGTTCTAACATAATTCTTCCCACTAAGACATGGGCAAAAGCCAGTATTTATTTCATTTCAGAGTTCAACATAACTTAGTATGAATAATATTCTCTAGAATTTCATATAAAGAATAAGTTTTCAGGCACCCAAGGCGTCATGTAGCATGTAGCAAAGGCAGCCATCTCAAAGTTCATAAAACCCGTATAAAGATTTAAAAAAACTTGCCCATTGGCATACCTAAATTTTTTCACCGGACTTCACTTTGTACACAATAATGACGATAAATACTTAAATTCAATAAGGTGTTTCCTCAGACACTTTAAATCTTGCCTGGGTTCCAAATTAGGAGAAATCCGGTGACACCCAGATGGGCAGACCTACATGCGACTAAAGCGAACGATAAACAAAGTCACATCATGTTAATAGTTACTTGTTTTATCCTTGGTCCATAGATTTGCTTGGAACCATTGCCATATAAATAAAATCAGCTCTCTGTGAGTTGGATCATACTTGGTTTATTTTTAAACAGAACAACACTTTACACTTTGCTCAATTTGTAACCAAGGATGTTAGTTCTAGGTGGCTATAAATAGACATATTCTCTTGATATTTTCCTGTCCTTCTATATACAATGCAGTACTGTAGTATTCAAGGTAAATTGCGGTATTAATCATTCGTGTGGGGGTTCTAATTACATCTAACTGAAACCAGTGTTATTTTGTTTACTGTTATTGTGAACATATAAATGGGATATGTAAATGAGCGTGTACTTACAAAAACAGCCTACTTTGTTGCTAACCTTAACACGTTCAACGCCGGCAACACACCATTTGTGATCAAAATAATCTGACTCCTATGCCAGTGACACACATACGTGATCAAAATAACCTTATTCCTACGCCACTACCATAACTGAAATTCTTACTCCTATGCCAATGACATACAAATACGAACATTTTTAAGACAAATGTTGTATCGCCGGCATAGGAGTCCAATCTTTCTGGTCACACATGCGTGTCACTGGCATAGGAGTTCTACAAGGTAATTTCAATCGGTATAGCATTAGCACTTACTGAAACAGTACTGGGGGCAAACATGTTAAGGGTGAATTTAGGTTGTATCTTCACATGAATGATGTGTCTAAATTTAATATCCTTATGTTAAGGGACAAAATAGGATTATTTATTATCATGTCAAATTCGTGTGATACCTATGCAGTACATGTAGGACTATACATAGGTGAATAGGCACCTTCCGGGCGAACTCACTCCATCATAGACCGCGTCTCTGCCCTTGGATAGTCTGTGGCCATGAGTAAGCCCATTACAAATTAAAAAAAAATATATCTGATGTTGTGACTAAGTAGTAAAACTAGAAGGAAAGTAAAGACAACATTGGAAAGTTAAAAGCAGTTCTTGATTGCACAGTTTTTATCATAGTAGTCTTGCCTTTTTTGATTCAAAGAATTCTAACAAAGTTTTATAAGTTGTGAAGGAAAGTGAAATAATATGAAATGGGAATTTTGTGTATAACATTTGACTTTTAACCTGATTGATAAATATGAAACATTCCTCAAATGAAAAGATGACACTGCTTGGTTTAACACATTCTCTGCCAGGGGATGTGGAATAGAAACAAACTTCTATGAAGATTAAATGTATGTGTGCATTGGTGGCAGCGAATGTTTTAATACAAAACCAAATGGGTATTTCTCAGAGTGTAAACGGACATCTCATTCATCTGGTCACATTTTTTTGGAAGTGGCTGAATGATTTGAGGTTGGCTTTGGTTGTCTTATAGAGAAATGGGTGCTGTAGGGTAGACTGGGGTCAATTGAACCAGTTTGACTTTAACCGACCGTGACCGCTATATTTTTATAAGTAGAAAGATGTACGCTCATAATATTTCAAGGTTAGTTATCTGGTCCCTAAATAAAATGTATTTGGATGGTCTATATCTCATAGTTTTTCGACAATGGTGAAATAAAAAGAAAAAGGCAGAGTGGTTCAATTGACCCCACATGTGTGTCAATTGAAACACTATGTGGGGTCAATTGAAACACTTAAATATCTTCTACACAATGAAAGTATTTATATCTGTTTTAATCTTTTTCATTACTACCTTTGCATACAATGAGCTCATTAAAAGTTCGCAAGTATAGCATGAAGATATCTCAATTTATGAGCATCGGAAAAAGTCGTTAAAAAAACATGGAATAAAAAAGGAGTATACGACTTTTAGACTTCATTGTCACTGTTACCATTAACATTTACCTTAACCAAGGTAAATTTAATGCATTTACAAGATATAGCGATGCAGAATCGCAGAAAATAATCAAAACTATGTTTCATACAAAAGTGCCTGTTTCAACTATAACAATGTTTCAATCATAACCATTCCCAAACGCCCAGTCACAACGAGTGTTGTAGTCGCGATGTGGAATGAAATAATAGACGAAACAAAATAATTATCAGTTTAAATGGTTTCATTATAGCGGTAAACGAAAACATCGTTAAAAACGTGAGGCGATATTAAGCCGAAAACATTAGGAAAACACCAAATTTTATTTAGTTTACAAAAAAAGAGTACTTTTTGAAGTCTCGAATCTCTAAAACTATAAGACGGACGGTAACCTCAACTTGTTGGAAATTTATTATTCTTTAAACGTTTAATAACATATGATATCAAATAACATAAGGTTTTTTAAATAAAAATCAGAAACTAAAAAAATACCGTAAATTTCGCAGTTTTTTACGTACTACGCAGCTAGCACAACGTTTTTTTGCTTGCAAAATGTGGTTTTATATTGCCCTATAGTGTCTAAATAACATAGCAAAAATGCAGCGATACTACTTGATTTACGAGTTTAAGGTTAAACGACGTACGGTTTGACCGTACGATTTATGATATAGATCAAAAACTAGCCAAATAATTGTGAAGCTTAAAAAAACAAACATGTGCATCGAATACAAAACTTTATATTTCGAAGTTGGTTAAATTTGGGGACGTTTAAAACATGGGGAAGATTGAAACGTTTCAATCGTCCCCAGGCACGTTGTTTCTATCGTCCCCAAACCAATTTTTTGACTTCAATGTCAAATATTTTATATAAAAAAAGACTCTAACACTGATCACCGTCCATAAAAACATTCGTTCATTCCTAACTATAACACTTACATAATTAGATTAGTCAATATACGAGAGTAGACGAAGTTATAAGACAATATACGAGAGCACGAATACTTACTTTTTACCGCGTGAAACTGGTTTCGCTCGTGGACACTTCCGTATCGCACCGGCGCCCGTGCGCTACTGTTAAGGATTGCAATATGGCCTACCGCTTGTTCCGAGTGTTGCGTCAGACGCGTAGGCATTATAGTTTCCGAGATATTTGGCTTGTTTCAATCTTGACCTGTTTCAATTGTCCCCAGTCTACCCTATCTGACGACCGAAAATGATACCAAAAGGTGTAGCCACTTCCAAAAAAACGTGACCAGATGAATGAGATGTCCATTTAAGCTCTGAGAAATACCCAAATGCGTGTGCTGCACGTGCACGTGTGCGTGGCGTGCGCGTTGTAGCTTATGTAAAGGCCATACTAGATGACACTCCTGGACTGAACTCGCGCGCGTGCACGCCACGCAAGCGGTGTGCCATCTAATACGAAATTCAGATACGCTACAACGTGCACGCAAAGCACACGCACACGTGCCCGTGCTGCTACGCATCTGGTGTGGCTTGGCTTTAAAAATGTAAGTTTTGTGCAAATGAATACTGTATACGGTATGCAGAGATTGCAGAGGATGTCCTTAACTAATTAATACATATCGCCGAGTTAAAGGCAGGTCCAACTAGTTCCCTGGAATTGGTTTTGCAAATAGTGTTTTATTCCAAAGACAGAAAACTGTTTGCTAAAAGATGCTATAAGGAACTTCTGCCTCTGACTGAACCAGCGATATTAAAGTTTTTTTTTTACTTTTTTGGCAGGATATTCTAGACAGAATGACGAGCACTAGAAGATTCCCTTGGCTTTGGGCGAGTTTCATCCTTCTACTAGGCATCGCTGGACTGGTGGCATACGATGTCTCAACAGTCAACGGAAACTTCCCAAGTAAGTACAGTTTTATAAGTATTCTAGATATTGTCCTTTAGTACCGTTTGGTAGCTAAAGTTTCGTAACCAGCTTCAAAATGGGAATAAAATAGGTAATTGGCTTTAAATCGGGACTTCACCATTATCGGTTTGTAACCACCAGCTCCAAATCCGGTTAACAGACAGGAAACCATATTTCTCATTTGGCAGCCAGCTGCCAAATCTGGCTACCGAACGGTACTAAAGGGAAATTGTCTGTGAGCAAGATTCATATATTTTTTATTTTATTTATTTAATCTTTATTGCTCAATAAAAAAAAGTACAATTGGCGAACTTAATGCCTTAAAGTTTGTGTGGTGCAGCCTTTTGTATTAAAAAAAAAGAAAATATCTAAATACTTAAAGATATATCCAATACTATAAACTTACACAAATACTTTTTATATTATATTAATATATAACTTTATATTGTTAACATAATAACTTTTGTCTCTTATGCCGTCGACATAAAGGTTTTTGCGCGCGGCTAAGCCGATTCCGTGTCTATAGATTTGTTGAGACCCTAATATAATATTTCCAAACGCATTACTTTAGGCAATGAGGTACATTCTAAGGACTTAGGCAAACATTTGTTTTAGATAGAGTAATGACAGTTATCACTTCTCACAAATAGAATACACACAGTATATCTGTAGTCAATATTCAAATAATTACATATATATGTATTTTAGTTTATGTAAACTACAACATTCCTAAGAAATCACATTAATACAAAGCTTGTAAGACATGTTATTTACATGTATTTATACATTTTCGAATCGGACTGCGCTATGAGGGACTCCTATGCTGTATAACAATTTTAAAATAAAATTAAAAATATTACATTTTTATTTTGAGTTCCTACAGCGTCAATGAATTTGTAGATATTGTGTATAAATTGCAACTCTAGTCTCTACTCTACCGATTATGAGTGTTGATGTTGATACAGCCAAACGGGTTTGGGAGAGCGTTGGATTTAACACGCTTCTCTACTGAACTCTAAAATAGTACATTACGACACAAGTGCGAAAAACACGAAATTCGAAAGAGAGTGGCGATGTTTTAAATCAACACGAGTTACGAATTTCGTTTTTGCACGTGTCTCGTACGACGTTTTTTAGTACATATGGCCCTCCGAAGTTTCGGACCTGACGTAAAATGACCCACTTCTCGCCATCTTTACGAGACACGTGCAAAAACGAAATTCGTAACTCGTGTCGATTTAAAACACTCCCTATCGGTCTTGTTTTAAATCATCGCCACTCGTTTCGAATTTCGTGCTTTTCGCACTTGTGTCGTAATGTACTATTTCATAAAACACCTGGATGCTTAGCCAAGTTGCCAATCGTCATATATCATTGAAAAGAGACAGGTAGCTGGAAGGCCGCTTGTTTCGGTCAAATTCGGGGGCTAGCATATCTTGTGTTTGACAGCAACTCGCAGCTGGGTCATTTGCAGAAAAGTGTACCTTTTAAGTTTTTTTGCGATCATGGACTGTAATACATCATTTTACTCGGCATCGTGCGTACTTTTCAGTTATCAAACAAAAAAGTATGTTCCTAATGTCACGAAAATAAGTATGTAAATTGAGATTACTCAGTTTAGTTACTCCCATACTAAATGCTTGCCCAGCGTGGCGATTATGGGTATTTACCTCCCAATGCGTTTATACGCGTAGTTAATAGGAGAGGCCTACGTCCAGCAGTGGACTATCATAGGCTGATGATGATGATGACGATGAAATGTATGAAACAAAATGTAACGAAACTGATAAAATAATCTCAAATTTTTTACAGAATTTTTCATACCTTTAGTATGGGAGTAACTAAACTGAGAAATCTGAATTTACATACTTATTTTCGTGACATTAAAAGGTACACTTTTTCTGCAAATGACCCAGCTACACGTCTCTTTTTAATCAATACAATCGAAAAGAGACGGCTTGTTGCGAGTTGATATCAAACACAAGATGTGCTTGGAGGGAAGATGTGCTAAGGCCGCTGACATAGTTACACTCTTTGTGTACTTATAATCGTAAACCGACACGTTCGTGCTAAGTTTAATCTCAATTTGTCACGTTTACATGTTACAATTGATAACGACTTTGTTTTGAACTGTTTGAACAGCATTTACTCGATTATGTTCAGAATGAACTCAATGCCCTTTTATCTTCTTATCATAATAGCCGTGTCATTAAATAACTGGACTTAGGACTTGCATGGAAATTTACTTTCTAATTGGTTAGCCTCAGAGATACCTAAAAGATTTTATATTAAATATTACTGATACGAGTGATCACAAGTTTGGACTCAATATAGAATTTGGAAACTCATGCGTTAAGGTGCGTTCAAACTAAAAGAGCATTCGCTGTTCTAACCTCTCACTCCACTCTACGAAATTCGATCGGTACACAAAACGTGATTGGTTGATTTCGTAGAACGGGCGCTAGAACAGAGAATGCTCTTTTGGTTTAAACGCACCTTTATAATTTTACCATATCCGCCTGTTCGTCTGTCTGTCTATCTGTCCGCAGCATAGCTCAGAGACCCTTAGTACCTACTAGAAATTTGCAATTTCGTATACCTAGGTATACATATGAAACACGCCAGCAAAGTAGAAAAAAAATTTTTTTGGGACCTTCCCTACACGTAAAGTGGGGATCTGGGGATGGTTTAATTTACTGAAATCTCCTAGTGTGGAGTATCGTTCAAAAAGTTTTTATGGGATATAGGTCCCGAAATAAGAGTTTCTTTTTACGTCAAAATTTTCGAGAATAACCGCTCCGAAAAAAAAACTGGTTTCCCGTCTCACTTTTGATCAAGGGGTCCGAAAAAGAATAAAAAACAGGAATATTAGGCTTATATCGTCGGTTGACAAGCAAAAGTCACTAAGTAACAAATACCTACTTGAAATAAAGCTCGTATCTCAGTTCTGATTCAATACGTACTGATATACGAGGTTGCTAAGAGTAGTGACAGTTTTTATAGTGAGTTTTGATTGTCAGCCGACGATATAGTACTTATAAAATAAAGCTATTTCGAACATAATCGGCCCAGCCGTTTTTTAATGCCTTAAATTGAGCATGGCTCGACATGCTCTTGGCCGGTTTATCTTTTAGTTCGCACTCTCAATTAAAAAAAAATCCCCAGACTCTATCTCTGATTAGCAGTGAAAAGTGACAATCTAAGTAACATTTCAAATAGTTTTACATAAGTAACTTTCTATGAAGTGTTGGCAGTTGCAAACGATTGTTTATTCCAATAACATCAGTAGCAAATGAACAACAAGAAGCGTGGGAACGACACGTATTGTAAATACAATAATTATGACGTGTAATCGATATTTACGTTAAGTCTGCTACACTATAGGCAAAGGAATTCAATTTTACCTACCTATCGCCCATAATACAATCACAAAGTTAGGTACCTACTTATAAAATTCTACTTATTGCAAGAAATAATTACTACCAGTCAATATGTATAACAGCTTTCACGCATAGCTGGGTCAAAATTCTTTTCGTTGTCTTGTTTCATGCCACTTTTAGTGGCTGTTTCGACTCAGTATATAAAAAAAATCCGGTGCACTTGTATTTCTTTTTCACGTTAAATATAGATGAGAAGTTGAAAACAAAACATCATCTCATACAAAAATCACCACTGTGTTACGTTTTTTAGGGACACAAAATAAGATAAGGAAAAGAATTTTGACCCATCTACTGTGGAAAAGCATTTTTACCACAGATATGCTCAAAAAGTGTGCTTTTTATTATAGTACTTTTCTGCATAGACTATTTGGTACCAAGATTGTCTAAATATTGTATAATATTCATGTTGAAATGTAGGCTTTTATTTAACTCACATCTGCTTAAAACCCTGACTCTTTCGTGTCTTAAGATCAGCGCCACTTGTGCAGAAAAAACCCACTTTTCAGTAGATGTGTCTAATAAGGTTTCGATAATATTCTATTTACGACTAAGGGAGTTCATCCTTTGAGGACAACTTTGTCAAGTGGTTCATTCCACGAGAAAGTCTGTCGGGAACGTGACGGCTATGACAGCTACCTTAAAAATATATAGAAAGTACGAGAAGTTTCTACCAATTCAAGCACCCAGTTATAAATTTAATATACACTAAAAATTGTATTCCTAACTTTCTTAGAAGTATGCGAATATCGGCGTCACGTACGAAGTGTGGTTGGCAACTGACTCTAATTCCCAATTTTTCTTTCAGAGAGCGCAACAGGCCGCCTACTCAACGACCTAGGCATCCTAGAGCAAAGCCAGCGAGCATGGCAAAAATCCCTCTCCGCTTCAGCAAGAGGCTACCTCTGGCTGGAAACCAACACTCCAATCTACTACGCCCAGGCTGCAGAAATAGCTAAGCCTTACGGACAACTCTCAAGGGACGCTTTCACTGTCGGGCTCAAGAAAGCCGGAGTGCTCTACGGAAACATAAAGGACTATGTAGTGGAAAAGACCCCAGTGGTTGTAGCCACTATTGAGTACTATGTCCCTGGGCTAGTGGATAGTGTAGTTGGTTATACGACTACGGGATATGAAGTTGTGAAGAAGTATTCCGTTGACTACTACCAGCTTTCTTCGGAGTATTTGAAGACCAAAGTTTTTGTGTAAGTACTTATTTCTGACTGAGTTTTTTACTAATTATTTAACAGTTTTACGTTCATATGTCCGTATGTGCCCGGTTTAGGTGTATCTTGCAATATCAATATCCTCAAAAAAATATATGTAGAAGAAGTAACTGTTACTTACCACAATCTGTTACTTCAATAGCCGCATGCACACTGAACGATCACTCTCGCGAGGTGTGACTATATAACCATATACAATACAATAATGTCTAGACATTCAACGCAAGCTCAAAAATGCCCCCAAGAACAATTGTGCAATTGATCCGCGGTGGGTAGAAAATAGCGGTTTTCTTAACACCGCCCATATCTCGGCGCAACATCTTTAACAAATGTAAATAGAATTATCAAAACTTTGATATCCAAACAACAGTGACACAAATAATTGCATTACCATCACTTTATGTATAGATAGTTCCACGAGAGTTGAGGTCACGCACACATCAACATGTCATATAATCACACGGGGAATTTCACATTAGTGTTCTTTTTTCGTACTGACAGCAAACCCAATTGCAACTGTAAGGTTGACCAAAAAGTTGTTCAAGGGATTTGCTTCAATATTTTGATGCAAGTCATTCATTCATTCACTACATTTTTAGCAATTAGTATTTCTTTTGAATGTGTGTGTAATTCACCTCAACTCTGGTGAAATGACTTAAACTAGATTTGCAAATAAAACAGTTTGAGTTTGGATCTAACCGGCGGTTAAATTAAATTACAGCGGCGAATGGGCCCCGGAGGTCCTTCAGAACAAGACCCAGAGCGCCCTGAACGTGACCCGTCTCCACGTGTCCTCATACTTCCACTGGTTTCGCTCGCAGGTCGACGTGTACTCGGCGATCCCCTGAAGACAAGGGACTAACACTGTGATGGAGGGTATCGTTTTAAGTTCTGATTTAATCGTCAATTGTCTCAGGGCAGAGAACTTCGAATATCGTCGCTATTCTTACTAATATGTGGCCGAAAATTTGATGGCATATCACTTCCCAAACTATTATTCCCATAGTTTAATTTCACCCAACGTTCGGAGACGTATCTTTCGCATATTATCATGTTCCAACCTAACCTAACCTAGCCTACTACCGTAAAAATAGAAATTCGTAAATTTCGAGTATTTTTCTGTTACTCAAACGAAGGCGTCATTAGAGTGAGAGAGACAAATCCTCGAAATTTACGAATTTCGTTTTTCGCGGTAGGGCCGCTAGTTGCCAAATGGAAATTCGCCCAAAATTTGGCCGAAATTCATTTAATGAATGTCGGCAAATAATAATTTGGTAAATGTTGGTATGCCATGTGAATCATCTGCCATAAGTTGGTTAGGAAGTAAAATTAGCCGAAAAATATTTCGGCGAAATAGCAGTAGACCTTCCTCAACCACAGATGTACGTTATGTACAACAATCAATTCATAGGAATGTCATCTTTATTTCTCTCTAAATACGACTACTTTTTCCATCAAGTGTGTTGCAGATATGGTAAGTATAAAAGCGATATCGAAAACTTCTCTGTCCAATGACTTCGTTGGAGTTACAAAAAGTCGATGTTAGCGATTTTCGTAGGGTCTCACGATGCGAAGCCAAAATGCCTATAACAATGCAACTCTTTGTCCGCATTTTGGCTACGCTGGCAATTCATTTAATCTGTATTACTTTGAAATATATTTATTGACAGTTCACCTGTCAAATAGTATAACATTTTTGGAAATTACGAGTACACAGAACTATGACCCTATGCTCGCCTATATTACACTCTTTTGGTTCCCCTACGTATTTCGCACACTCATATTTACATACATCGTCATCAGAATATTTGTGATTCTGTGTTAAAGCTAAAAGGCGGATATATTGGTGAAAAATCTATTGAATTGATTTTAAGATGTGTGTAAAAATGTACAACGGAATCTGCTATGGAAGCCCGATATTTAAAACATCCCTAGTTTTCTTGGTTTTAATTCTTATTTTAACTTGTAACAGTTTCCATCAGATATAACGGACCGGCCACGGTGGTCAAAAATATCTGGACATGCACAGATATTTGTGAACCACCTGACCGGTCCAATATATCTGATGCAGACTGTACTTGCACAAATTGTTTAGATTTTAACTTTGAGCAACCCTTCAAACGCACGTGTATAATATAATATAATCTGTACATTTTATTTATACAAAACCCTCTAATAAAATAGATATCGTAAAATTTTTAATCGAGTACCTTTTCGAAACACATTTGCCACGAACAAACCTTATTAATTTACCCCCTTATCATAAACGTCTCCTAAAGGTGCGTTTAAACCAAAAGAGCATTCGCTGTTCTAGCGCCCGTTCTACGAAATCAACCAATCGCTTTTTGTGTACCGATCGAATTTCGTAAAGTGGGAGGTTAGAACAGCGAATGCTCTTTTAGTTTGAACGCACCTTTACTAAACAAGCTAAGTATTGTTTGTCCCTTTCGGGCTTATCAATATGTCTGAAGATAGAAAGGGACAATTAATACTTAGCGACTTGTTAATTTAAGAGCCGCTTATGAAAGGGGGTTAGACTTTATTCTCCCAAAATCATATCGTGACGTTTCGTCCATGACATAATTAGGTCATAGTTGTATGCATTTGCCAGTATTTTTGATGAAAATAAACATTCCTAATGCATTTTTAAATTATTTTTCAAATTTTAACACAAGTCATTGTTTAATGACGTAAATGAACTGAACATTTACTAATCATCGAATTCGTATAGTTATTTTTTCTTATCTTTCACGATCGTTTGCCAATTAATTGTTGATCCTATAAAGGCTCTTGAGGTCAGTGTGGGTAATTTCGGCATATTTTATTTGTAAGAAAAGTCCGTCATATGCGTCTTATATTATTGAGTTAGAGGTGAAAATCAGTTGGTAGACGGATTTTCCCGATAGACGGTTTTACCCGCATTGACCTTACTCGAAAGATGAATTGTAATGTAAAGTAGATGTATCTGAAAATCCTTAGGGCTCTTTTATTGAGGTCAACCGATGTTTGTTACTATATGACCTAGTGTAAATATGCCCTTATACAGTTTGAATATTGTATTTAATTTAATTTTACATATTGATTACATAACTGGCAGGGCTAGAAGTATTTTTTCAAGAGTTCATAGTTATGTTAAGTTATATAATTATGTACCAAATTGGCGGACAATTTATACAAGAATTCTAAATTAATGACAGTTTGCTAGAACTAAGTTTTATAGTGGGTATATTTATTTGTGTTAATCGTGTGTTGATAATATACACCAAGTTAATATAATTTTGATGTGAGTTCTCGAATCTGTGAATGTAATATGTAATGTTTGAGCCATTTACCCAAAAAAAATTATAACTATTTATTTTTCTTTCATTTAAAAATACATGTAACAACTCTGTAGATCAGTACTAGTTATTCTCTTTGTTTAGGTTCAGATTATACATAAATGTTCTTGCGAATCTTGAAAAGGGGTTGGCTTCTAACCTTGACTAAATTGATGTCTACTATTATACTATTTTAATGAATGTTAATTGTATTGTCCGCTTTACCAACAAAATACATATATGAAGTATCTATTAACATGGTCAGAACCAACAATGTGTTAACTATTTCGATCCATGTGCCTCTGACATACGGTCCGCAATACACGCATATTTTTAGACATAACGTCAAAAATGTTACTTGTAAACAGGTTGACATTTCCAATTTTGACCCTTAGGCACTGGTCTCACCGCGAGCGAGTAAGCTATGAGCTATAGGCTCTAGAAACGAACGATATATTGTATTCTATTTTCAACTAGTAACACTGGCATTTAATTGTCATTTATCATCTGTCAGTGTGCTTAACCTTTTGTATGCCTGTCAAAAAAAAAGATTGACCTTGAAGTCAATTTAAAGTCCAACGGCTTGTGAAAATCGAAACCAGGCATACAAAGGATTTAGGGTTAAGAAAGCCAACCCACATGTTCAACAACCTATTAGAACACTCATGGCCAAATAGGTAACATTATAAAAATACACGAATATCAAAATATTTTATCTAAAACTTTTAATGTAGCTGTTAATGTCCGAAACCTGTAAAAACAGTTTGGCCATAGCATGAGTTAGTATAAATGTTGTGCTGTATGAAATTACGTTAAGGAGTCACAATAAACTATTGTTAGTGATTTTTTGTGCCTGTTTTATTTATACAACGAACTCGAACCCTGGGAAATAAAGAGTATATTTAGAACTATAAAAATAAAACTGTTTTCAAAATACACTGGAACTAATAATTTTGGTTCCTACTACTTAGGATTTCCTACCCAAACCTTTTAACCTCTTACCGTGGTGTTAATTGAAACAAAATATGATTGCTAGTGTACTCTACAGGGGCCCATTTCTCGAAAGGTTGTAATTTTTAATACAAGCGGAATTCCTTATCTAATTAATAGTGACAAAAAGAGACTTTCACTTGTATTACAAGCTTTTGATTTCTTGATCTCTTTGAAGTCGGTGCCAAGCCAAATACATCCACGGGCTACATCACATACATATTTTAGGATTAGTAATTAATTACCCTTCAAAATATTATGAAGTGTATACGTAATGTTATGCACTTTTTGTTGTTCTATGGCTTGGCACCGAATTCAGTGAGATCAGTAGGGTACTGTAGAGGTTGTATAACAATCCTCTACATTACGGGTTACTTTCGGGTAAATTATATATTTAAATGTATGACATTATAATCAACATAATAAATAATATAGAAATTTACCCGAAAGTAACCAGTAATGTAGAGAATTGTTATACAACCTCTACAGTACACTAGCAATCATAATTTGTTTCAATGAATAGGGTAAAAGGTTTAAGGTATGGGTTGGAAATCCTTTTTTTTTTTAAGGAGGAAAAGTGTATTACGCATACTACCTGGGTGTGGGGACGGACCCAAGTGGTTATGTGGGACTCCTCGTTATGGGCCTGCGACCATATATAACATGGACGTCTAACGCCAGCTCAAAAATGCCCCCAAAATCAATTGTTAAATTGTGCTGAGATGGGCAGGACATAGCGCTTTTCTTAACACCGCGCATATTTGGGCGCAACATTTTTGACAAATGGTTAATTGGTTATAGAATATAGCCAATCAAAAGTTTGATGGACCAATCACAACTATTTTTAAATGGCGGTTTAAGTTTTTATAGGTTGACATTGAAATTCATTGCCGTGATGCATTAAAGAAGGGGTGACATTTGTCAACTAAAATTCAGGACCGTTTTTGAAAGGCAATTTACTATGGCGTGCGGCTTCCATGTTTTATTTGTTCGTAGTTATGGGCTGATGAGACCCTGAGTTTACCCACTAAAAACCTCTCCGTCTGCCGCCGCTATGCTGTAATGGAGGGCTGCATGGACGCTCGCGCTTTACTTCTGCAGCACCACAAGCACCGCTCCGAATTTCAGAGCGGCCCGTATTGGCCTCATCTCTCACCCGTGCTCATTCCACCTTGAGTGACCTTGCACTGGTAAGGATGGCAGGGTCGCGTTTTATAAAGTTACAATTTAGCTGTTTGCCTCTCTTTCTAGCCAATACGTGCGTGCGTTAGAGAGGCAAACAGCGAAATTGTAAATTGTAACTTTATAAAACGCGACCCAGATGTCCCCATGCCTGTCAATGTCATCCTGTGGCTACGAACAAATAAAACATGGAAGCCGCACGCCATACTAACTTGCCTTTAAAAAACGGTCCTGAATTTTAGTTGACAAGTGTCACCCCCTGCTCAATGCATCACGGCAATGAATTTGAATGTCAACCTATAAAAACTTAAACCGCCATTTAAAAATAGTTGTGATTGGTCCATCAAAGTTTTGATTGGCTATATTCAATAAATATTTGTCAAATATGTTGCGCTGAAATATGCGCGGTGTCACGAAAAGCGCTATATGTCCTGCCCATCTTGGCACAATTGAATAATTGGTTTTGGGGGCATTTTTGAGCTGGCGTTAGATGTCCATGTTATATATGGTCGCAGTCCTGTGGTCACTCTACGGAGGCAGGCGGCGGTCCTGTGCGGCACGTCTGCGTCCAGTCCGCTTGCGGCGCCTTGGATCAGCCGATGGGTCGATCTCTCTGGCCCGGTCCGCCAGTTCCTTCTGCTGCAGAACCTCTTTGCAAAAGGATTTCACCACTTGCCACGATCTGTCGCTGACTATGGACTTGACCACCGCGGGCAGCGACAGGTCTGGACTCTGGACCCACAATGGCCATTAGGTCATCCCGCTCTGGCCCCCACGCTGGGCACTCCTCGAGTGTGTGTTGTGCGGTGTCAACCGCTACACCACAGTGATGGCACTCCTCTGTCGGCTCTCTGCCGGCAATCTTGTGCAGATAGCTCCCGAAGCAGTCATGCCCCGAGAGAATCTGCACGAGCCGGAACGTGAGGGTGCCGTGTGGCCGCGCCAGCCACTGGGACATGACTGGGCGCACCGCCGCAATGGGTTGGAAATCCTAAGTAGTAGGAACCAACATTATTATGCACTTTTTAATTAGTTCCAGTGTATTTTTGAAGGCGGTTTTATTTTAAATTATTTTATTTTAGCTTTATAGTAGTATAAATATAAAATAGGTACCTATTAAATAAATTGATTTCGGTCTTCGTCGCAGTAATAATCCATATGAAAGTTGCCTACTAAGAACGGAAGGCGCGGTGCGTAGGAGGGCCAGAACATAACCAGAACCAGTATAAATCCACGTTAAGCGAGTTTCAGGGTGGGAGGCCAAAGGCCGACCTCGCGGAGGGCCGACTCCTAATCGTTAAGGAGTTGCAGGTACCTTCTATCATCAGCTGACCAACATAAGACTAAGACTACTAGACTCAAATCTAATAATAGTTTAAAAATTCCCTAACTCCTACAAGTTACGGAATGTCAGCTTTCCATCATCAGCTTATCAACATGACACTATGCCCATCTTAACGCAAATACTCGAAATGCTTCAAAAATACAAGAAATATGTTATATTTAAAGAATTATTCCCTAACTCCTAATCGCTAAGGAGTTGTACCTTCCATTCATTACTAGACGCAAATACTTGAATAGCTTTCAAAGATATATTAAATATGTCACGAGTGCCTACAATATTTGTAGAGTTCCGTCGATTTCTCCAAGATTCCATCATCAGCTCTAGACCCGAAGACAATGGAACCAACTAGAAGGTGTAGGTACCCTTTCAAACTAAAAAATAATTTTCCAAATCGGTCCACTCGTCGTCGAGTAATCGGGGAACATACATAAAAAAAAGATTTGTCGAATTGTAAACCTCCTCCTTTTTTGAAGTCGGTTAAAAATAGTGCTGCCCCATTCATTATTGTATTGTGATTTATTAATGCTGATTGCTGGTTTTTCCAAAAAATACCTTAGTTTTAAGGGGATTTCAGCTTCAAATTAGGCTTAAATAATATTTGGAGTTGGTAACCCTGACATTCGAGTGCCCGAGTGCTTCCCCGAAATCCCCGATTCGGAATTTTCGGAAATCGTGCGTACTGCGTGTAGTGTGGCGCTGTGGCGGCGAATTAGTCACGTTAGAACGCGCGCGCCGAGTAAACTATTTTATGCAATTAACTTAAACAATAGTTTCTTAAACTTGTATCTATTTGGATATTGGTTATAAAAGTTGTGGGAGCTACAACAGTTGTCAAAATGGCTATGGAACTGTAAGTATTCCGGAACTAGTTAATCGTCCACATGATCACATCTATTTCATTCCACTGCTGGACGTAGCCCTCTCCTATTAACTATGCGTATAAACGCATTAGAAGGTAAATGCCCATAATCGCGACGCTGGGCAAAGTGGGCAAGCGGATTGGCGATCGCATTAATGTGTCCAATATGATGACGGTGCTGCCCATCAACAATCTTCTATCAAAGAATCGTCAATAACACTTCAATCCCTTAGTCGGCTGCTACGACACCCGCGGCAAGAGTTGGGATGGTGACAAATGTATTCTTACTGCCGTAACTACGCGGTTCAATCATCCATTCCATTGTATTACTTAAGTAGTTTCAAATTTCACTTGTTCTTGGAACGCAAATTGTCATTTTCTTAGTTACCATAACATGCTTAGAGCTAAGGATATTTTCATTTTTGAAACAGTATTTTATTTACATAATTATGTTGTTTTACTCCCTTTTTCAGATTCAATACAAAGCATCTGGGTGGAACGTCTTTTGACCTTTTTTTCCAAATTGATCCAAGGTCACCAAACGGAGATGTTATTGATGGACAAATATTTGATATCCATGGGTTGGCTCAGATGAAATTTAGTATCCGAAATACCACTGACAGTAAATCGGAGATTTTTTTATCTGTCATGAAACATGAATTGACCATGATGGTGAATGTAGAAATGAAAGTGATTTGTCATGTTACTGATATTAGTGATGATCCAACACGTACAAAAATTGAAAATACCTTTACCTGTTCTGAAATATGGTCTCAATATGTTGCTTTGCTGAAAACAGCACAAAAAAATAAGTTTAATTTGAAAGTAGAAGTTGGCATGAAGATTAATTCCCGCAAGTCAGTATTAGACGTCATGTATATAGATACAGACTTCACAGACTTTCAACTGAGCACAAACGAAGGAATTGTGCATGTGCACAAAGCATTACTAGCTTCACACAGTGATGTATTTAAAAGAATGTTCTGTGGGGAATGGAAAGAAGCCACTACTGGGCGCATCAAGATGGAAGGAGTCACTCTTAGTACCCTCCAAAATCTGAAAAAGTACATTTACTTGGGAACCTTGCCAGAAGATGGTCTATGTGATCTTCTGCGCTTTGCTGCATACTATTTAATTGATGACCTACAGACAGAATGTACTATTAAGCTTGCCCATTTGGTAACTTCAGAAAATTTGTACGAACTTCTGGAGTTCTCCTACGCTAACAATATACCTGAGTTGACTTTTACTATTCTTAGAGCAGTGCGAGCACAGCCGAGAGATGTGATTGAAGTTGCCCATGAGAAAATGATAAAACCTAAGCCCGAATGCGAAGATGTCAATGAAAAAAAATAATACAATAAGTATAAATCATTAATATCATTATGTTACCATTTGCATTTCATTAATTCCATTATTGTCTGTTAACTTTAATGTCAGTATCTTTTCTACTTTTATAATTATGTTAATATGTTAAAAATTCTTAACTCTACTGTTACT
>JALPQI010015708.1:0-26681 GCA_025490895.1 Thaumatotibia leucotreta | reverse complement strand
TACGTGCCTATTGCATTTCAATTTCGACGAGCAATTATAGTTATTTAATAGTCGATTAACCTTGTTTTAGTGCTTTAGTGGCTTATTCCTACTATTTTAGAGCCTGTCATAAATGTATTTCCAACTGGGGGGGCTATCATCGTCATCATCATCATATCAGCCGAAAGACGTCCACTGCTGAACATAGGCCTCCCCCAAAGATTGCCACAATGACCGGTCCTGTGCCACCCGCATCCAGCGGACTCCTGCGACCTTCACCAGGTCATTAGTCCACCTTGTGAGGGGCCTACCCACGCTGCGCCTTCCGGTAAGTGGCCGCCACTCGAGAACCTTCCCGCCCGAACATGGCGGGGGGGCTATCTGATCTCCTAAATGCGATTCAGTTAAAGTTCTGCTTGTCAGTTTTTGAAAGTTATTCATGGAACTGACATAGCGATTCAGATTAGGTCCTAAACTGAATTGCATTAGTAGATCGTAGTAGCCTAAACGTATAACGTATGCGAATTACAGATTCGAACGAAAAGTCACGTGTTCAATGATGGTTGGTAAACTTCGGTAGGACATAAATAAAATTTGGCCAAGTGCGAGTCGGACTCGCGCGCAAAGGGCCCGTACCATTCATCATTCCGTACCATTATCAATTTATTATTAAAAAAATACAGTTAAATCAACCTACCTCAAAAACTATACGAGATAATTTAATCAAACCAAAAATCGTTGATAGAGTTTATTAATGTGCATAACATATATTTTTTTCAGAATTTTATATCGCGTAGTTTAAAAAATAGAGGGGGGGGGACACATTTTTCAGACTTTGAGAGCTGATATCTCGAAAATGATTTGCTTAAAAAAAATGAGATGTATAAACCTTCATATCATTTTCAAAGACCTTTCTATTAATACCCCACACGCTTATGTAAAACTAAAAAAAAAATTCTATCCCTCAGTTACATGTATGGAGGGCCCCCACCCCAATGGTTTTTATTACAATTTAGTATCATAATCCTGTAGCGGTTCATACAACACATATTCTCACTAAATTCCGTCACTGTAGCATTTATAGTTTCCGAGTAAATCAGCTGTGACAGACGGACAGACGGACAGACGGACATGACGAATCTATAAGGGTTCCGTTTTTGCCATTTTGGCTACGGAACCCTAAAAATGGGTAGGATCAACGAATTTCGACGGATCACGTAGAATTTCGTAGAGTGGGGGATAGAATGAGCGAATGCTCGTTTGGTCTAAATACACCTTAATATAAAAAAAAACTTGTTAGATCTTACAGTAACGGTAACGGCTTACAGAAACGATAAACAAGGGACCATCTGTTCTGTTCTGAAATGAATGAGCTGGAAAAAGACAAATAAGTGGGCCAATAGTTATTTGTTTTACTAGGTAGCAAAGTGATTGTTTAACTCTCGTGCCAATATTGAAACCCGAGCAAGGGAAAGATTCCAGAATTTGAACCACGAGCGCAGCGAGTGGTTCATAAAATGAAATCTTGAGCGATGCGAGGGTTTTAAGGCACGAGAGTTGAACAAGCTTTGCTGCCGAGTGACACACACCATTTTTCACCACACTAAAGCGAGGAAACATGCGAAATAAAACTCAAACATTGTTATGTTTTTAATTAGAAGGTATTTATTTGCAAGTCCTCAACTTCCAAAAAATAAACAAATCAGCTTTAGTCTATCCAGAAGATTAAAAAAAATTACTTTAACCTCTAGAAATTAAAACACAGTTTTGCGCTCTGAAATTGAAGGACAAACAGCGTGTTTACGAGCAGTGTGGTGAAAGTAACTATAGTCTATCCAGAAGATTATAAAAAAAAATACTTTAACCTCTACAGATTAAAACAGAGTTTTGCGCTCTGAAATTGAAGGACAAACAGCGTGTTTACGAGCAGTGTGGTGAAAAATTCTTTTCGTTGTCTTGTTTCATACATACCACTTTGTCACGCTTTTAGTTGCTATCTCGACTCAGTATTTTAAAAAATGTGCACTTGTATTTCTTTTTCACGCTAGATTTAATCCATACATCAGAAATTGAAAACAAATCATCATCTCATACAAAAATCACCACCGCGTCAAGTTTTTAGGGACACAAAGTAACACGTTCCCTGTGCATGCATCACATGTGATGCATTTGAAGGTATTGATGATACGTGAATGCAGCATATATGATACACGACCCTATTTGATTATAGGGATACTTTGAAATTTGCACGTACGAGCTAAGCTACGTTAACTTACCCGCACGCATCATCTGTAAATAGTGACAATTTATAAAATTAGGTATTGGCGGACTTTTAATACTGTTGCCAGGTTATGCTTGAAATTTTGTGCGAGAATTTGCACGTGAGAGGTGATCTATCGATTTTATGTTCACATGGAACATATTAAGACAACGAAAAGAATTTTGATCCAGGTACAATAAAGAAATTCACGGCACTGTCGTCCAACTGCTGTAAAACAGTCGGTCGGTAAATGGGCAATTACGTTTACGTCCGGATTTACTGCTTGCCCGAAATATCGGTCTTTACGGGCTCGTAGTGTTTTATGTGGTGATTTTTATTATATTTAGCTATTTTGAACACAATAGCTCGGTAATTATACACAGGATGCTTGGCACATCGACGGACATAAGAAATCAAAAGACAGGTGAAGTATTCTCAAATAAGTAATTATTTCTTTGTGCGCGTATTTGTTGGTAGTGATTGTGTTTACGATTAATGAGTACGATTAATTTTCCGCAATTGTTTTTAAAATGGCAATAGAACTACCATAAAGGCGTTTCTAAGAATACCTCCCTATAACACTTGTTACAATACGGGCATTATGAAAGCAATATTTGTCAACAATCTTTGTGTAAGCACATTTGCATCTGTCGCAATGCAATAACTGTATCACAATATTATTGAACCCCCACGTGTGCACACGCCACTGAACTTTTGTACCAAGGTCATCTAGTTAGCATAATTTTGTTACGTATATGGAAAGTTCATTCAATTTTAAGAGAATTACGGATACCGGGTATCCTTCGACTACAATAGTACTCCGCTTACCGACCGTGATGTATACAATGTTTTTCATCACACTTGCCGACAAAAAAATAAGTTTTAAGAAAAAATATTATTAAATGTCGTACTGGCATTTCTATTACTCCCTAGGGAATTTCGCTTTTCTATTACTCCCGCTATGCATGCAAGCAATGGAGCGCTTAGACAGCAAGTGTGATGAAATAATACATTGTGCATCTAGAGAGATAAGTACGGTATTACTAACGAGAGTGAATGACTCGAGTTAGCATCGCGCTTACCAACCGTCATGCATACAATGTTTTCATCACACTTGCGAGCAAAAAAGTTTTAAAACAAAATATAAATTTAGAAAAGTGAAATTCCCTTGTGAATTTTACTCCCGCGATGCATGCAAGCAATGACGCGCTTAGAAAGCAAGTGTGATGAAAATAGATGTACCTGTCCACGTTTGGGCCATATTACGATGTAACTAGTATTTTGCTCCTGTTAGGTGTCTGCTGTCTTTTGCGTCCACAGTTAGCAGGCTTTCGTTTACGATTGACGATTAAGCGTTAGCGATTGGCAACTTCTCTAAGCACCCTGGACGTACTTGGGCTCAATCGATCTAGATAATAAAAGATTATGTCCTAATCTTAAAAGCATAGTACGAACCTCGTCAGTCTGAATCTGCATATGCTGGAAACATTATCCACGAAATACACCCAGGTATATTAACTCTTCCCATGGGTGTCGTATGAGTCGACTAGGGATTGAAGTACACATATATTATAAGACTACACATTTATTGAAGATTGATGATGGACAGCAGTATCATCAGAGTAACTTACTGTGATCGTCAAACCTCTTGCCAAGCGTGACGACGAACATCTCCTAATACGTTCATACACCTAGGTCATAGGAGAGGCTTCTACGTCCAGGTACCTATTTTAAAATGACGATGTATTAGTAAAAAGCTTTATTATTAATAATAAATAAATAATGTAATGCTGTTCAGTGACTGTAGGTACATGTCTTTAATAAGAACTGTTATAACAAGGTACAACCTATCACAACATCATTACTGAAGCAAAACACAATTACGACATGCGCGCGCGTTTATATTCGAAATTTACTGGAAGTTTATGGCTAAGGTACTAGGATTATGTTTTCCATTACAGTCCGTTCGGTTTTTTATCTGTCTCGATCGCTCTTTTATACCGGGTCATGCCCTAAACATCAGGATAATAAATCATTTAATAATAAAATAAAAATTTTACGTAAAACAGCCACAGGTTTCGGCTGCATTGCCGCGTTGGACTGCCAAAGATATACATTGGACCAGGTACGAACCAGACCTAGTATCGCAACTCCTATCCCTTAATCGTGTCCCCAGGTCCTTTATATGTAAAGTGTTCGCCTCCGAGCCCCAGGGTCCAGCCGTCTCAACAGCAAGGAACGAAGTCGTATTGTGGGATCAAAGCGTATTTGGCACGCTTTAGCCTAGCCGCATTTCCCGCCGCACCTCCCGCCAATCGTATCGTATGTTTTTTCAGGAAACCCTAAATAGGAAGAAGGACGTCCACCCACAAGATGGACAGACGACCTTATGAAGGTCCCCGGGATACGCTGGATGAAGGTCGCATCTACCCGGTACATGTGGAGGTCCAGAGGGGAGGCCTATGTTCAGCAGAGGACGTCTTATGGCTGAGATGATCGACGTTTTTGGAATGTGGTGCTGGAGGAAGATGCTCAGGATCCCATGGACTGCATTTAGAACAAACGAGTCGATATTGCTATAGAGCTGAATATTACCAAGCGGCTTTCAACTATTTGTCAGGAGAGGCTACTCAGATTCTTTGGGCATATCATGCGTTCTAATCAGCACACTCTCCAAAAGAACATTATTCTCGGCAAAATCGAAGGCCGAACTCCAGGTGCGGAATACCGATAAGGTGGACTGACACTATGAAGAAAGTAATCAAGTACCTAATCAAGTAATTTATTTATTTCATGTAGTAAGTACATAGGATCTTTCAAAATAAAAGTATCATGCATGAGCCTGTTGAGGGTATGGAAATATTGGCAAATCTTAAGAGTAACTTACTTATACTAATTCATATTTTTGTTTTTCACTGGGTAATCACTGTAACAGTTGGTCAGGTATTCGTTCACAGAATAGTATGTTTTAGTTACTAATAACTTCTTTAATTTATTTACAGAAACATGAACTTCTCTTCTTTTTTAATTTCTTCAGGTAATTTATTATACAATTTTATTGACATTTTTAAAGGACCAGACGAGTGTAGTTTTAATCGAGAGGGTGGTGCTATTAATCGTGAGTTGTCTAGAAGGGGGGAAGAGGGTATGTCTCCTCGTTTCGTGTAAGATTCCATATATTTATGGACAAATTTGCATGTTTTAAGCTTGTGGTTCCAGGCACATGGCAGTCCATATGGCCCTAGACCGCGTCAAGTGGAAGAATTTCACTGTTGGTTACGATCCTCAGCCATGAGGGAGTGGCTGAGAAGAAGATAAGGACATTATTTTTTATTCTCTAAATCGAATGAGCCCAAGCACGTCTAGATCTGGAATGAATGGTACCGTGTTTAATCGTCTGTCGTTGTTGCCGTCAAGCTCTAACAATGTACGTCCGAAAGTGAAACGCGTGATCATGGTTCGATGAGTTTTGACGCCCCCGACGAGTATGGTGCCTGCTAAACCTAATTAGGATTTAGGACAGGAGTTCCCTTTGGTGCAGATGAGGTTGGTGCGAGTCAGCAGCTAATATTTTGAGTGCCCAATCACCAAATTTAGCAGAAGTACGGCGGACTTCAAAACTCTTTCGACTGATGTTGTTGCTTACCACAAATTAAGTAATTTAAAAATGTAAGTAGTGAACAATGTACTTTTGCCATACCGTAAATAAATAAATGGTAAGTCACCAGGTTTACCGACTTAAACAGGTTTAAACAATCCGTGTTTGCAATATCCCTAAGGTAAGATTGAGTTACTGCTATTAATATACTGTGATTATGCCCACACGCACATCAAAGGCTCAGATGTTATTTCAGTGTCGCCATCTGTTGAGAGCCCGTAATAGCTAAGCGTGCTGTTTATCACTATGTACGCCTACTTGTAGACGGGAGCAGGGTTTAGAAATATTAGATGATTTTAATATGAAGTTTTACCACTTAAAGCAAATAATCAATTGTTCATCACACGTGCTGTCAAAGCGCGCCATTGCTTGCATGCGTAGCGGGATTAATGGAAAAGTGAAATTCCCTAGGGAGTAATAGAAATATCAGTACGTAATAGAATATTTTTTTTTGTTAAAATTGATTTTTTTGTCGGCAAGTGTGATGAAAAATATTTTCGGTCACGGTCGGTAAGCGGAATACTAACTCGAGTCATTAAACTAACACTCTCGTTAGTAATTCCGGACTTACCTCCCTTGATGCAAAATGTACTATTCTAATTTCATTTCATTTCAAAATATGATACTGGATAATAATTAAAAGTGGTAACAAAGGGCGTAAAAATGCGTTTGCAAAATGTAAATAATACAAAATGAATGAGAAAGAGAAGAGTCTTTGATTTGTGGCTGTTTCGGTCGGATTTTAATAAACCTAATACTCGTATTTCCCATATTTTATTTTATGTTCAGTTCAATACGAGTTCAATTACTGAGCTTTTTTACTTCGAGAGACACCGAATTAGCATCAGATTAAAACAGATTGATTGCTGTCAGGTTTTTAACCACAACGCACATAATTTCAGTAAATACTCGGTTTTGGTGTTAATTTTAATTTTAAACATATCTTATTAATTAAATCTGATGGAAATTTAAGGTTTTTAATATCACTCTAATTTGGCACATTATAATTTATAATCACCAAATAAAAAAAAATTAAACAACCGACTTCAACGACTAAGGGATTGAAGTGTCACTGACCATTCTACAAGATTGATGATGGGCAGTAGCGTCATCATAGTGACACATTACTGCGATCGCCAATCCGCTTGCCCAGCGTGGCGATTAAGGGCATTTAGCTCCTAATGCGTCTATACGCATAGTTAATAGGAGAGGCCTACGTCCAGCAATGGACTAACATAGGCTAATGATGATGATGACGACTTCAACGGATTTCTCCAAGATCCCATCACCATAACCCGACTAGGTGCCAACAGGACCATCTCGGTTTATTCTGAAATTGGTTAAAACAAGAATTGTCGAAATCTGTTGACGTGGATCGAGTTATTCGTTCATCTGTCGTGCACGTTTTTATCGTGGTTTCCATCGTCAGAACTGGGCTAAAATAAAATGGGACCAATCGGTGAGCTTTCAAATAAAAAAGAATCATCAAAATCGGTTTACCCATTCGATATTTCTCTTCTTTTTCTTCATCAGCGTGTGTTCGCCCACCGTTGGGCATACGCCTCTCCAACTTGCTTCCACACAGCGCGTTGTTAGTTTCCCTCTTCGAAACTGACCCTGCTATCTCCCTTATGTCATCGGACCATCGGGCTGGTGGTCTGCCCACACTTCTTCTGCCAAGCCGGGGTCTCCACTCTAAAACGCGCTTGCTCAGTAGATAGTTATGAGGTAATAAACATATATTTTTTTTAAGAAAAATGTACAGTCTAATTGAGTAACTTTTTTGAAGTCAATTAAAAATTGAAAAAGCCCACCTGTAACTCCTGATTTACTATTTGTGCTGGACTCCCGGCCCATTGACTATTGGCATGGAGTTTATTGGTGTCTGTCTGTGCCGTGTCTGTTAAATGGCAGTGTTTGTCGTGTCTATTGCCTACGCCAATGACGATATAATGCAGACCCATCTCTGATTCCAAAATGGGCTTGATCCGTGAACTTTGAGTCTTGTCATAAATCTGGTGATTTTTATAGGACTATGATTTAGGGAGCATTATTTCATATAAGGCGTTAACGTTTGATCACTAATTTTGCTTAGGGTTCTACTGTATAGAATCCATCGGTTCGTTCGGGATGCAAAGTAAACCATATAGCTAAAACTATAATAATTTTGATCCCTCGTGGCACAATTTACTAATAACTATATCAGCAAATCCGTTTGCCTGTGGCTTACCTAAAGTGTGTAGGTATTGCCTTTAACAAAGGTATAAATTATGTAGGTAGGGTAGGGGCATCTATTATAAATATATATAAAAGAAGAAGCTCCCTTATAAAGATGCACGCACAGCCTAAACCCCTGGTCCTATAGACTCCAAATTTGGCACGTAGGTTCCTTTTATGGTGTAGACGAGCACTAAGAAAGGATTTTTCAAAATTCACCTTTTAAGGGGTTGAAATGGGGGTCCAAAGTTTGTATGGCGAAATAAGATTAGTTAAACTATTTTATCTGAAACTTCGCATGAGTATTCTTTAAAGTAATTGAGTAAAGGTATGTTTAAGGTTTTTTGAAAATTCTACCCCTGAAAAAGATAAAAAGGGTGACGAAGTGAAAAAATCAAGTTGGGTATCGTTTCTATGGTTTATCGGGATGTAGATCACGAATACGATTTTAAAATTTAACGCGGCGGACGAGTAATACTATGTACACGGTTATGATGTGATGGGGTAAAATTAGAAAAAAAAACAATGCAGTTTTATTATTTATGTTCATTTCTGGTTCTAAGGATTCCAAATTTAGCGCGTAGGTTTATTTGAGGGTGTAGGGGTGCTCTAAAAAAGGTTATGTCGAAATCCACTCCCTAGAGGGTGCAATGGGGGTCCAAAGTTTGTATGGCGAAACAAGATTAGTTGGACTGTTTTGTCCGAAACTTCGTAGGAGTATTCTTCAAATTAATAGAGTCAAGATATGTTGCAGGTTTTTTGAAAATTTTACCCCTGAAAAGGGTGATGAAGTGAAAAAATCAAGTTGGGTATCGTTTCTATGGTTGGTTGGGACGTAGATCACGAAAACAATAATGATTTTAAAATTTAACGTGGCAGACGTGTAATACATGTACACGGTTATGGTCTGATGGGGTAAAATTCGAAAAATATCAATATAATTTTATTATTTATGTTTATTTCTGGTTCTACGAGTAGAGATTCCAAATATAGCGCGTAGGTTTCTTTGAGGGTGTAGGGGTGCTCTAAAAAAGGTTAAGTCAAAATCCACTCATTACATGGTGCAATGGGGGTCCAAAGTTTGTACGGGGAAACTTGACTATTGAAACTGTTTTATCCGAAACTTCACAGAAGTATTCCCAAACATAAATGACTAAAGGCATGTTTTAGGGTTTTTTGATAATTTAACTCTTGAAAGTGGTAAAAGGTTAATGGTAAAAAAACAACATGGTTATCGTTTCCATAGTCTATCGTGTCGCTGTACCGAGGTGTACGTGAAAACCATCTCCTCTTTTATGGTATCATGGGCTTGCGGGTTATGACAGGGGCATCGTTTTTGTGTTTAATTTCTGATTCAAAAAATTCTAAATATAGCATGTTAACCAACGTTAATAACCTTTTAAGTTTTCCTGAGTTTTCACGCGATAGTAATCAAAAGTACATATATCTGTGTATCCAAGAGGTTTTTTATAAAGTCAAAACAGCCGTCACCTTTATGGTGACGGCTTCGTCATTTTTGATCCAATTGCGTAAATCGATGTATCGGGATCCCAGAGGTTCTTATTAACAAACTGCAAAAAGGCTGCCTATTAAATTTCCGTTTCGATATTGTTCGTCATAAAAATTGGTGGTTATCTGAAGTTCTGACTGATCTGTTCATCATAATGAAGCAGAAATCAGATTTGCAAGAAACTGTAACAATCTTGATTTAATTCAAATGTTTATCAGCTCGGCTATAATGGTCATCTTTGTAAGGCCTGGGAAACGACAAATGATAGTTTATCATCAACACACAACAATCACCTATGTGAGTGTATGTAAACTTTTAATGATAAAAACATTTGTTGGTTACCAGATGGTAAAGATAACCATAATATAATAGCGGATTTTGATAATAATCGATATCTGAAATGTCAAAACGTTCCAAGTAATGAATTTGAGGTCAAATTTGCACAAAATGGTCGGCACCTTGAATTGATTTAGTTTGAATCCGACCTTAATCAAAATCGGTAGGTATCTTAGGATCCAAGGGGGGTTTTCATAAAGATTTTGAGGTAGGAACAAAAAGTGAGAAGCATACCCCGTTATCAGTGTTGCAGATTCATTGAAAACGCTAGGGTTGGCACTTTACATGTTAATTTTAGTTTACCTACGTACCTATATAATATGACATGGTATTTTAAGTTGTTAACAAAATAAAAACTATTTTCACCCCGTAATAAAAAAAAAGGTTATATTCCTTTTTTAGTCTATAAAATGTGATGGCGTCATTTATTAGCGACCCGCCCCGGCTTCGCACGGGTACTATACCTACATATAAACCTTCCTCTTGAATTACTCTACTTATTAAAAAAAATCTCATCAAAATCCGTTGCGTAGTTTGAAAGATTTAAGCGTACAAAGGGACATAGGGACAGAAAAAGTGACTTTATTTTATACTATGTAGTGATAGTGATCATGAATTTCCTCATTGATCACGCATAATTTTCCCGGCTAAGCTGGAGCTGATGGCGAAATTAGAAGTAACCCGAATGCGACGCGGAAATGGTTCGTGAATTTTGTAACTTGTACAAATAACAGTGTATAAGTAAGTTTAAAAAATGTACCTACATAAGTACCTACCGACATACTAAGTATAAGTATAAGTACTTAGTTAAGCATTTTTGATAATAGTTTATTTTAAATAAAATGTTAGGGTTTTTCTGTTACATATAAAAATAAGATACATTTTGTGCCAATGCACCATAAATTTTAAAGTAAGATGTCTTCGATTCTTATTCATTTGACATATACAATTATGACGATTGTTGGGATGAAGTCGTTAAATTGTTTAGAAAATATACAATAGAATGTGAAAGTGAATGGACAAATAGGGAAATCAGCTTCCAATGCAATAGCCCAACGTCACAATTAAGAAAAATGTTAATGAAAATATCACCTCAAAAAATTTAACTTTTGTGACAACCCTATGACTCAGTTTCAATGAATCTGCAACATTGATAACGGGGTATGGCTGAGAAGCTATCACATCAAAAATTTCTAGAACTTTGATTTGATAGTGATACAAATCGATACCGAGAAGATGAAAAGTTCTTCATACGGAATTTGAAGTCGAAATTGCAAGAAAAGTTCACCATCTTGAATTTAGGTCTTAAGTTTAAAACAACCGTGATGAAATTGATAAAACGCAGCCGAACCGCGGGTAAAAGCACCATCCGCCACAATTAAATCGGTTAAGGCAACCGCGAGATAATCGCGGGAAAACATTAACACGCAGTGAATAGATATTAGCACGCGGGCGAAGCCGCGGGTAACTGCTAGTAATACATATTTTAATGATTTGAAGAGTCCAAATACATAGGTAACATAAATATCTACACAATTCGGAAGGAATTTGTATTAAAATGTAATACCGATATCTACAAATAACATTATTTAATAAAATAAAGATACTGAACAGTATAGCATCAGCATTTATATAATTGAAGAAGAAGAATTGTCCTGGCCATCTGGGCACAATTGAACAATTATTTTTGGTGGCATTTTTGACCTGGCGTTAGACGTCCATGTTATTATTATATTATGGTCGCAGTAATATTCATAATGCTATGGCAATAATGTTGACAATAATAGTATCGAAAATTGGGTCTTAAAATGCCAATTCTTGCGGTGCTTACGATCATCATCATTAAAGATCAGAAGATGGGAGTTATAAGACGTCCACTGCTGAACATAGGCCTCCCTTTAGGATCTCCACATACACCGGTTTGAAGCGACCTGCATTCAGCCTCTCCCGGCGATCTTCGTATGATCGCCTGTCCATCTCGTGGGTGGACGTCCTACACTGCGTTTGCCAAACCGTAGTCACTCGAGCACTTTTCGACCCCATCGGCCATCTGCTCTGTGTGCAACGTGGCCTGCCTATTGCCACTTCAGCTTGCTAATCCGAAGCACGATATTACGATACGTAATATAAATCTCTACAAACTCAAATGGTTTGAAAATTAAAATTCAATTAGTATAGATACATTAGAACACAACCAAAGTAACCGAAATAGCTCTCCGAATCGCTAAACGGAGGTGGCAGTGGGCGGGGAAGTTGCGCGTAGAAGCGATGGCCGTTGGGGCGGGAAGGTTCTCGAATGGCGGCCACGTACCGGAAGGCGCAGCGTGGCTAGACCTAGGTGGACTGATGACCTGGTGAAGGTCGCAGGAGTCCGCTGGATGCGGGTGGCACAGGACCGGTCATTTGTGGCAATCTTTAGGGGAGGCCTATGTTCAGCAATGGACGTCTTTCTGCTGATATGATGATAATGGTAATGATGATGATGATAGATACATTTAAAATGAACTACTTTTATACATGTATGCTCTGGCGAAAGGCATCTAATACTAAGCAATTACTTGGTCCACCGACTTGGGATAAAAGGATTTCCTGTGATTGAGATTTATTGATGGACAAGGAAAACCTGATATAGGTCTACTAACTGATATGGATCGTGGTACAATGAGATAAAGATTAATTCTATTGGGAAGTAGAAATATTAAATATATTCCCACAATGTCGTAACAGATGTGCTTACCATAGAAAAAATCAACTACGAAAGACTCTGGTTGTCACGGGATTCGAACCCGCTGCCTCTGGATTGCCGGTCCAACGTGCTTAACAACGTGCAACGTTATTAATATATTGTAACATACAGGCAGTTTATAAAAAACTTATGTACGAAATATTATTTTCTGAATTAAATTATGTGTAGAAAAAGTTAATTTCAGTTAACTGACGGTACATGACAAAATAGATAGCATTAGGATATAATAAAGGTACACAATACATTAATTACCTATTATAAATGTATACATACACTATCATTAAACTTTTTGTTTAATAACTCAGTTTTACTGTTACCGTACGTTTAGGAGCTAGTTTCTATGATAAACTAATTATATTTGACCTAAATAAGCTTCCCTTCAATTTAACGAAAATGAAAATGATCACCACTTTTATTTTTTATATGAAAAGCAGTATGTGTCACACGATATTTTCTTCTTGTGCGTGGTTCTTGTGGTTAAATCCCTTATAACTACTTAGAATTCGTACAGTCAAGTGCAAAAATATGAATCGAAAGAAACTTCCTATAAATATGTTACTACGTTCTTATTACACATACACAGAGTATTAAAGTGCACTCGGACACATTTTTGAGAATTTTTATATACTCCTTATTTTGCCTGTGACTGTACTTATGCAACTAAATTTTATTTCTAAAAAAATGGCTAGAGGGCTTATTCTGCTTTCTAAAACTTTGCAATGCATTTATTTTTGGGCTATCCTGTGTAGTAAGACTCCAATAAAATTAGAAGCAAGTTCTAGAAGACAAAACAGATCAACACTCATAATAGCTATCAGACGATCGTAGAGATAAAACTCCTAGTAACACCATAGCAAAACAAAAAATATCGCTATTCGTCAGAACACAGAACTTTTACTAAAAGTCACCTTGAGTGAGAAAAATCTTTCAAAATGCCGTATCCTACCAACTTGTGGTAGCAAACTTAAGACATTTTGATAGTTGTTCTAGAAATAGCACTGTTTTTTCCTACTCTGATATAAACCATGACATTAGGTCCAATACGAACAAACAAGAGAACACGTAACGCCTGTTTTTTATTCAATGCTGATGCTAAACGTATAGGACAAAACGTATTCGGGTTCCGTAATATATTTTAGAAAATTAAATTACTGGTAGATATTAGGTATCATAAAAAACTAGGTATAGTTACTCCAAAATTTTCGAGTCATGAGTAAATCCTCAAGAGTAAGTCGGCATAACGACTAACGCCACCCTGGAACGAGCAGCAGCACTAAAACCGCCAGTACTTCAGTATCCCGTTAGATGGCGCTGGCGTCGAAATAGGTCGCGCCGACGATAGTTCGCCGGAGAATCCGGAGGCTCCGTAGGCTTCATGATTTTCGATATGTATCTTCACCCATACCTTAGTGTTAGATCTACATTATCAGATTCTTGGTCTTACGAGTATTTTGATACATTAGTAAGATAATATCGTCGTAGAATAAAAAAGAATGTAAACTGCATTATTCTATAATCACGCAATTTTAGAACATACAGGGTGGCTGGTAAGTAGACCGACAAACTTGAAAGGTGTATTCCTGAACATATGTTGAGGCTATAATGTCATATGAACTTTTCTGGATTCGGCTTAGTTCAAGAGAAAATGACATGTTATTCAAAAAACCATTTTCATCACAAGTCACTGAAAAATGCCTGCACGATTAAAATTCATACACTAGTAGTTTTCATCTCGACATACACACTGATTAAAGTTAGAGAAAATGAGGAAAAAGTTTCAGAAAAATGTTCAACAAAAAAATTTTTTTTAAAAACCCTGAAAAATTTTTTTTTCCCTACAATTTATTACTGGTCGTGTACAAAAAAAAAAACAAAATATCAAAAAAAGGAATAAAAAAAAAATTTTTTTTTGTTCTACAATGACATATGTCACATATTTTTTTTACTTCTTTTGTCATCAAAAATGCATTGGTACAGTCTGTCGGTATACTCGTTCCCACCCTTCCCAATCTTGGTTTTATTGCGAACTTAAAATCTTAAATCTTGACTTCACATACATTTTTACATAAAATTATTAATATTTATTAGTATTAACGTAAAAACATACGTATATCTGCAAACGTGTTTCACGATATGTTGTCAGAGACATATTTGTTTACATTTTTTACATTGTACTGACGATTAAATAAATCGTTTGTAACTCTACCAAATTAAATAATAACTTATAAGTATCCGATCACATCTTTGTTTGAAAACAGTGCGTTGTTTATACCTACGTTATATTTTTACAATATAAGTAATATAACGTAGGGCCTACAATACTTATATTGTAAATGGTCATGTCAATCTAAATTATTATGTTTTTTTGCCGCCAAAGGCACGAGACTGAACCCTAACAAACTCAATTCGTCGTTACAGATATCAGTCAAAACAAGTTGTATCATCCGGCTGGCAGTCTAGGCTGCAAAGTTTGTTTGTTTACATTTTATTACTATCACGAGTTGGAAAGTATTTCATAAGACTATAGCTAACGGAAAGCGTTGTATTTTTATTGAAATACTTATAACATCATCATCACTCCTATCACGAGTGCATAAGTGAGGCGCAATTATGCACTCGTGATAGGAGCTTGCCGAATATTACGTGGGGATTCCGACTGTCCCCTTCTGGTCTCACAGCTGGTTCGGCTTCTTGTGCCGTCTCTGTCCCAATCAAAAATGGGTCTAAGGCCACGTACTCGTGACTTACTGGCAGTTCCTAAGGCGCGGACGGCGGCGTACAGGGAATCGCCACTAATACGGGCTTTGCAATATTTAAACGCGCTTCTTAAATCGGCACCTTATTGCGATGTTTTTGACAGTAGTTGGAAGACGCTTTGTGACGAATACAAGAGGTTATGCGAGACGATGGATAACCGACCTTCTACTGTTATTTATTAAATATCTGTGCTTTTGTTAATCTTATATAATTGTTTTAAATAGTTTTAGATTGTGTGTTGTACCTAAATTGTATACATGCGTTTAATTATGAATTTCACAGTGCCTTAGATCTTAAGAACTGTAATACTGTGTAATATTTTGGAATAATAAAAATAAAAAAAAAAATAAAAAAAATCATCATCATCATCATAAGCGAATTGACGTCCACTGCTGGACATAGGCCTCCCCCAGAGAGTTCCACAAAGTTTGTGTTAACATCGTCAGGCTTTTATTGAAACCGAGGATTGAGATGCAGATTTTTAGCCAAACCGGGAGCATTATTTGATTAAAAATTATAATCTTAAACGTACCGTAGATTCTCGTATCTTCGCCTAGGATACCTACCTATCTTCGCCTAGCGTGAAAACACGGGCAGGCAAAGACACGGGGTTTTACGGTAATTAATTTTCTAAGTAAAGTTCTGTCAGAAGCAATGTACTTTAAAATGAATCGTTAATTAGCGCTTGACAATGACCAGGGCCCGTAACTTTCATGCCGATGACATCAATTTGACGTCACGCTCCATTTAGGGTGATCCGAAATAGTTTTATTGTTTATTATTAATCATTAGTCGTCAATCATTTTAATCATGTACAAATAACTTCAAAAGTAGTATATTTGCACGTGAAATAAATTACACCTACTTGATGTAATTGCGTGACGTCAAATTGATGTCATCGGCATGAAAGTTACGGGCCCGGACAATGACACTTCTGCAGTCACTGCGTTTGACAACTGGACGTAGTTCTGCAAACAGGAACCAATCCACACGAATTTGTCATTTTAAAGATTGACTTGTTTGTTTTGATTTAAGGTGTTCATTAAAATGACAAATTCGTGTGGATTGGTTCCTGTTTGCAGAATTACGTCCAACTTTACTAAAGAGGACACGCGTTACATTGATTGTTGTAACAGAGTTGTGCTCTTTCCTATTACTAAACAACATGGAAACTTATTGCTAAGATGATAGAGTCACCATTTTAATAAATTGTTAATATTTTTTATGCAAATTAGAATTACAGTAGAAATAAAACAATGAATACTGATAAACTCGCGTATATTAACTAACTTTAACTTCATTCCGACGTTTCGAACACTTTACAGGGTTCGTGGTCTGCGGATGACTCCGTCCATAGTTTTATTTCATGTGTAACCCTCGAAACCGAAGGAAATATCAAATACAGTAGCTTCAAAAATTTTTAGTCAATTGACAAAGAACACGGTCGGTTCATAAATGAAATTCTATACCTACTTAACTGTTGTGTCGCGCCCATTACCTATTTATTACATGTTATACTTATAAAAAAATCCATTGATATCAAAAACAAATTTTCACAAGAAATGTATCAAAAACTAGGGCAAATCCAGATGAGTTCAGATGATCTATAATTTAGCATTAATCTCTAAACGTGTAACCTTAAAATGTCGGCTTAATTATAGGGTAACGGCCCCAGTGGCCAGCCAGGAACCAGTAGTCGGCCTTTTCAGTCGTTTTTTGGTCGGGAATTGGACGGTTATTCGAATAAACAAATCGTGGGTACTCAAATAAAAGCTCTGATTCTCAATTTGTTGATACGTAGCGCGGCAAATGCAGTGAGGGATCGGGGGAAGCAATAAATTCGTTCTTACAAGTGGTGTTCGTCGACGAGAGCGGTAGTGTCTTGTCCGCCATATTTTTGACTGCACGTGGTGTTCACTTAAAAGGGAAGAAAACTATATATTGATGTTAAAAGTTATTGATTTCTTTAATTGTTTCGTTTATTTATTAGTTTATCTATTCGATTACTCCGTATTTGTGTGGAAATATCATGATCTAACTAATAAATTGAGGGGGCTGACTACTGGATACCTAGTTTTCAACAAAGTATCTAGTGCTCAGCCACCGGGGGCTGACCTTTGGGTTCTTCATTTAATATTTTATTTGTTATTGTTATATACTGTTACGACCGTTAAATTTAAATTTTCAAATTTAGTTAGGCATGCCCTATTCAATTTGATGTAAAACCCAGTAGTCGGCCCCATTTGATTTTATTTTTTATCACGGCTGACCACTGGATTTCGCGGATCTAGTACTCAGCCACCTATATAATATTAAGGAATATATCGATAATTATTTACTTATAATAATATTATCTTTCTACCTAGTACATTTAGGTATGTATTTTATGTAACTACGTATAGGAACGTTTAAGTACAAGAAAACGGAAAAAAATCTAGCGCCCCTAGAGTCATGAATTGAATAAGTGCTACATCATCTAAAGACTAGATGATGTAGCACCTATTCAATTCAAGGATTCAAAAATAAAAAAGAAGAATATAAAAGAAGAAAAAAACTGTTGTCTTAGGAAAAAACAGAAATATCTTTCAACCCAACGACGCTACAAAGAAACTGTAACCAAACAAAAAACTAAACACAAAACAAACCCAGAATGACGCAAGTAAAATCAATAAAAAGGGCACAAGAAAATGGAAAATAGATTTTGTAATTGATTCATCAGGTTTGACAGAAAATGATGCAGTTTTAACTTTAACGGATATAATCCGATCAAAAACAGATAAAAGAATGTGTGATAAGAGGTCAAAGGTTAAGATTATTTCTAATGTAATGAACCTGTTTAAATCCCCAGCAAGGAGAATGTCATAGTCAAAGTCAAAGTCAAAGTCAAAATATTCTTTATTCAATTAGGCCCAGCAACGAGCGCTTTTGAATCGTTAAACTAAATAGCGAATGAGAGAAAAAAAACTACCTCTGGTTCTAACCCTACACCACTGCCTGAGAAGAATCCGGCAAGAAACTCAGCGGGACTTACTTTTTTCAAATAATAGTTTTATAACATCTTACGGCTAACATGCATTAATTAAAAACGAAACATAAATTTGATTTAATATAAATACAGATATAGTACATTAACTAGAGATGAAGTCTCTAATAGTCAGAACAATTATATAAATTTAATGAATTTTGAGAAATGTATAGATGTAAAGATATATGTAAAAGGGCATACAATTGTTTTTAGTTAAACGTTAAAATTATCATTATTATACTGCTAGAGATGTAAAGGTCTCTAGTTGTCAGAGTAAAAAGAAAACAAACGGATACATTTCACTAAATGTTTCAGAGATGTATAAGGTCTCCATGCGTCATAATATTAAATAATCATAAATAAACAAACATGTAGCGAATTCAATTTCTCATATCAAGAACAGCAGGAAAATTGTTTGAATTTAAGCCATGAGTGAGCTTGATTAGACCGGTCTCCGCAAACAGCACCCGTTCACGAGTATGACGCGTATCTCAGCCATCGCCTCCCTCAACCTTCTTTCGGGAAAGTGGCGACCCGATCAACGACGCCACCGTAAGCAGAGACCTTAAAGTGAGCATGACTGTGCAAGCTATCAGGCAGACAATATAATTTAAATACTATGAATGCTGACCATATGGGTGATTCTTAAAAAAAGTTCAGCAAAAGAAAATAAAAAAGTTTTTTTTCTTTACTGTTTTTCGCAATGTACATCGAAAGTATATACCAAAAGCATATTTTTGATGAATGTGGACAAGCTTAATACCATTGGAAAAGGCAAAAAAAAATGCATGTAAACACGGTTGTGACAATGTATGACACGGACGTGATATATTTGCAATAAATGTTAAAATTGTTGTGTTTAAATTCGTAATATCATAATTTATTATGATTAATCAATAAAATATACCAAAAGCATATTCTTGATGAATCTGGATAAGCTTAATACCATTGGAAAAGGCAAAAAAACCATGTAAACACGGTTGTGACAATGTAAGACACGGACGTGACTTTTTCCAATAAATGTTAAAATTGATATTATTAAATTCGTAATATCATAATTTATTATGATTAAGCAATAAAATAAAGCAACGAAATGGTTTCATTAACAGTATTTATTTGTATTTTTCTTCAAAACAGTAAATAATTATTTAGATATCCCTTTTACAAGGGTCGTCTGAAAAGTTTCTGGTCTGACAATGGAGAATAACTTTTTAAAAAAACCTCCTTGGTACTACAACCTTACTTTTTTCTGATGTTAAATGTCAAAATTGGCGCCATTTTATCGGTAAGTTTTTTTATAATTGCTGATTTCCTGAAACAATACCTACAACATTTCTAATATGCCAGATACAAATCTTGGCACGGTGGACAGAGATTTTCAAGAACGAAGGGGTAATTGGGGCTATTTTGAAGAGCAAAACGGAAACTACTACTTGGCCTTGTTAAAATCATGGGAGCATCGTAGGGACAATTGTATAGCCTTACAAGAGTTACAAGGAGACTATGTTGAAAAGTGAATAAAAAATACAACACAAAACGACTTGTTTCTATGTCAGGCCAGAAACTTTTCAAATCCATGGGAAAATGGACTAAATAAAAATGCTCAATAAATAGTGTATACTAAATATTCTAAATCATCTATAATAACAGTTTAAATCCGTAGATTATCTAAATGAAACGAAAATGTCACGACCACGTGTTATATATGTCACAACCACGTACTCAATAAGTCCATGGCCGTGACGTTTTTTTCATATCGTGGTTGTGACAATTTGAGACGTGTTCGATATAACCTAAAAGCTAGCCATGATCTCACAAATCTTAATTAATTATCAGGAACTACACTGTGTGAGGTACATGTTATGTTTCAAACAATAGTGTGACATTGTTACTTACGTTTAAAAGCCAAACACGGCGTTGACGTGTTAAGGTTGTCCCTTTTTATAAAAAAATACGGAGAATTTTTTCTTGAGACACACACAACGTTCAGTTAGTATTGAATGTAATATTGGTTAAGGTACGATGGGGCTGACATAATCACTAAGGATTGCAAGTCCCTAACTAATAAAAGAATAAAAAAAAAAAAAAAAAAAAACGTTCAGTTATTTGCAAATTTGACAACAACACAATGTTGCTGTTCTAAAAAAACATAAAAAGGGTTGCCAATATTAAAGACACTTTTTTACAGAGATCCGTATTTTTATAGTAACGTACACGGTCGTGACACAAAAACTACTCACACATTTTATTCTGATGTAAATCATAAATAGTAATGGTTATTAAGATTTCTATAGTATTATCTTATAAATCAAACATTAACCTTGCATAAATGCTGTAATATTTTGCGTGAGAATTTGACAATTCACCAGAAAAAAATATTATATTTTCGAATTCGGCAATCTCACACAACACGGTCCGTGACATTTTGGGGTTAGCATTTTTTTTTTATAGCTGGCTAATAACTTTATTGCAAAAATGATGCTCTGACATGATATTAGTGGTAATTTACTACGTGAATTAATACACACTTTATATATTTTCCCACAAAATATATTCGATTCTTACATATCACAGAAAAAAATGTAAGAATAAGAATCACCCATATATAGTTTCATGAGAATTTATATCCGTACTTGCCCGTTACATATATGACAACTATCACAAGAAAAAAAAATAGAAATAGAAATAACTAGGACAGAAAATCTGAATACAAAATTAAAATTACTTAGGTGTAAAGGACTCTAAGTGTCGACATAATGTACATTAAAATAGGAAAAATTAAAATAAAAAGATAATCTCGGAGATGTATAAAGTCTCCAAGTGTCAAGACTACATATTAGTAATACGGAAAAAAAAACAAAACTGTAAGATAATGACTATCTTACGTCAGATCTATAATTAATGGTAACAATATGAAACACTAGTATGATAGTAAACATTCACTTATGTTTATGATTTACCGAACACGTTAAGGTACTGGCTTAAAAGCATCCTTATCATTTATGAAGTCGTTAACGGTATAATACGCCTTACTTATCAAGTAGCGCTTAATCTGAGACTTGAATTTATGCTGTGGCAAATTTGTTAAATCACTAGGAATTTTGTTATAAAAACGTGTACAGTTCCCAACGAAAGACGCACTAACCTTACGGAGACGGTGGGCCGACACAGCCAGCTTATGTTTATTCCTAGTGTTAAAGTTGTGAACATGACGCAAGTAAAATCAATAAAAAGGGCACAAGAAAATGGAAAATAGATTTTGTAATTGATTCATCAGGTTTGACAGAAAATGATGCAGTTTTAACTTTAACGGATATAATCCGATCAAAAACAGATAAAAGAATGTGTGATAAGAGGTCAAAGGTTAAGATTATTTCTAATGTAATGAACCTGTTTAAATCCCCAGCAAGGAGAATGTCATAGTCATAGTCACAGTCATTTTATTCATTAAACAAAATACATTGCGTTTATATCGATGCCAGCAGCCTCCACAAGTACAAACATAGATACTGTGTCCAAAAAAATACTTTACTCTCATTAAACCAGCTTTGAGGACTAGTAATATAAAAAAAAAACACTAAATTATCGAAGAATAATGGACCTGTTACATACGACCGGCTTTAAAAATGAACATTAGATCTATGTAGGTTTGGCTGATATTTTTATATTTAAGTTTTGAATATTTATTATAATTAATACTAATAGAAATAAGGAGATACTATACATCTGTGAGCTTGAAAAATATTTTTTGTTACGTACGACCAACGGGTTTCATGCCGTAAGTCTTCGATTTAAAAGAGTTAAGTAGAAGGAATAAGAATTATATTTAATATCTTTGATTTTCATATAGATATTGCTGATTTTGATAGTAATATACGAAGGCTGAGTACTGGGCACGAAAAGGCTGATTACTGGATTTTGGCGGCTGAGTACTGGGAAAAAGTGCAATTTTTTGTTTAAACTAAATTATCGATACTTTAAGGATTAATGTTATGTTTTTTCTTATTTCGTTTTAAAACTGTAATTAACAGTTGATGTAACGATGTGATCCGTTCATTTATCCGACTTATCCTGAATAAATACCGACCGTTCACATTTTAAAAAGGCGTTATAAGGCTGACTACTGGTGCTTTTACCCTAATAGGGGTCGGAACTATGGGTGCAAAACTTTAACAAAACTTTAAAATTGACATATGGGAACACTTTAGCCTAGAAAAAAACGAATATTATTGAAAAATCTGTATCTAATTTTATTACCTATCTCGGAATCTTCGACTTACAATGTATGTAGATAAGTATATTTTATGGATGTAAATGCTACGTCAAGTCCATTTGAGAAGTTTTGTTAAAGTTTTGCACCTATAAGTAGTTCCGAACCCTAAATTAATCAGCGTGTATATGAAATATGTGAGTATGTTTGTACGTATAGAGCGTGAAGTAGGTCAAACTCGACGCCAATTTCAAATTATGTGGAAAGCAGGAAATATTTTGTACTCATGGGAAATCAACACCTAGCTGTAGGTACTTTATTTTATTTATTTACCCACGTAGAAGAATCTATGAGTTACACAAATGAGCTTATTAAATTTCATTACTAATTTAATTAGTTCTATGTAACTTGCAAGTAATGTAAAAGTATAGGTCTGTAGGTAGGTACCAGCATTAGAAATTCGATGAATGTGGATGTAACTTCCACAATGCCGTAACCGATGTGCTTACCATATAAAAAATCAACTGCGAAAGACTCTGGTTGTCACGGGATTCGAACCCGCTTCCTCTGGATTGCCGGTCCAACGTGCTTCCAATTGCACCAGACGACCTTCCGTGAATCACAGCGAATTTAGTCAATGGTATTGTGAAACTAATCACTAGCTACATCTGTACTTAATGTTTCAAAGGTACTATACACTACAACCATAAGTCACTCAAAGACGTGTGTCTACCACAATCGTCCGCAAACTCGGCAACTCTCCGTTGCGTAGAATTTGTAGAGGGCGCTGTAATCAATTCACGATTAGAAAATATCGATTAGGTAGTTTACATTAAACAAATTGATATTGGTGTTACTTTTTTACAATGCGGATAATCCCACAATGTCGTAACAGATGTGCTTACCATACGTATGCGTGAATGTAACTTGTTACATTTACATGAGGAATATAACCTACACCTCTGTTTAGCGTTCGTGGGCTACGAGAAAGCCTTCGATTCGGTTGAAAGCTGAGCGGTAAATATTAGTCTCTCTAACGGCCCGGCCACGACATTGGTCTAGCGAGCGAATCCATGAGCTGGAGCGGGATGCCGATATGGGTACTCCCTCTCCAACGTATGGTTTTCCGCTAAGCGGGTCGTCCAATGTCGTGGCCAGGATATAACGGTGCTAAGTAGACTACCGCTACATCGAAGTGCTGAAGTTTGTACGAGAGCGCCACTATGTCAGTCGACTCCAGAGCTCAAAGCTTATTTTGCTGTAGCGATAAGGAGATGTCGTCTCCTGTAAGTTGTTCACCGCTGCACTGGAGGATGTCTTTAAGACACTGGACTGGAGAAAGCTGGGTATCAACATAAACGGCGAGTTCGTCACTCACCTACGATTCGCTGACGATATAGTAGTCTTGCCTGTGACCTTGGAAGATTTGAGTAGGTACGATGTTGTTAACCTTAGGATGCATAGCCAAGTTGCCAATCGCTAACGCTTAGTAACGTATCGTAGTTTTCCCTCTCTGTCACTCCTTCGTATTAGGGCAATAACGACAGTTAGCTGCCTTTCGTTTACGATTGACGAATAAGCGTTAGCGTTTGGCAACTTGACTGCACTCTGTGAAAAGGTAAACAATCTTGCAGTATCATTTTATTGAAAAATGCGTATAAAAATTCAAACTAAATACTTAATGAATCAAAAACAATGTAATATTATGTTTATTTACTAAAACTTATTTTCTACTCGTAGTTTTCAATAAAAATATACTGCAAGATTGTTTACCTTTTTTTAAACACCAAACCAAACAGAGTGTAAGCAGTGTAAGCACTCAGTAGAGTCAACTAGCAAGTTGGTCTCAAAACGAAAATCGTATCAAATCCCAGTAGCCGAGTTATAGATTAACCCTTATTAAAAGGTAAGTAAATTCACCATTTTCCGATAAACTTAACGTCATATAGGTATTTATTTTATTATAAAGAGCGCATCTCTAAACTGCCAAATCTGGCTATGTAATGTTTTCTGAAGGTATGAATAGGTATTATATTTTTCCCTGATAGCCGTCGACTTAGGGCAGATTTTTCAAACCCCAGTTAACAATACCTGTCAAATAAATTTTAGCTCTGTCCTTTTTTGACTGATAATCTAAGAAAAGGATGGTGATAATTGTAACTAACGGATAGGTTTATTTGAAGATTGAAAAATCAGCCCTTAAAGTTCAAGAAAATGCGGCACTTTTATTATTATGTCCTATAAATCCTATAATTTATTAATATTAGTTTTGGAACATTCCATGAAAACATGTCGTAAGCGACACTGTCGTTTCAATACTTTTGAGAAATTAAATTAGCAAGCTGAGTTACGGCATAATAATAACATATCAAGGCTTTAAGATTGACAGTGTTTCCTAGCAGCTAGCATATTTTATTAGGGTAGATACCCTAATAGCGACTCGTAAGCGACAGAAAGTAAATGTTTTCATAGAATGCTCCTTTTATGGATGAATAGAGCCTAATGCTTTCGTCCGCAACAAGTACCTACAATTTAAAAGAATATAAAAAAATATTGAATATGTTATACTGATTGTGAACGAACGGCTCTATTCAGTCATAAAACTGCACAAATGTCAACTCACTCACTTAAAAAATTATTTTTAACAATTTATGGGAAAAGAAAATAAAAGAGCCATATTTTCTTGAATCTTAAGACGACGGCTATCAGGGAAAAATATAGTACGTAATGTTATTCGCAGAAAATGAGTAAATATACATCAGTCTTTAGGCAGTTAGATAGTGCCTGCCTAAGAAACTGGAGGTTCCGGGTTCGTATCCCGGCGAGGGCATTTAATTATATATTTATCACATACACAATAAAGAAGCAGCTTCTATTAACTTACTGAGATTGTCATTTTATAGATTGTATCCAGCCCAGTAACAAAACAGTTTATGACCAGTAAAACCTTTACGAGTTTACCGCTAATAAACAGTATTTACTAAGCTCTCTGACACCGTCAAATGAAACTGTCAATGTAAGGCAATTTTATACAATGTTTACTTTTTTGTAATAAAATAGTGGGCGTTGTTGCGTTTCGAGAGTGTGGACTTTCTGGTATAGTTTATTTCCTACTTGTTTCATAGATTAGTTGAGGTCACCGAGATCCGAACGTTCCCATAATGCTGGCTGCGTTACCCCTTTGGATGGCTATTGGCTATAACTATTTACTATTCGTTGTGCAAGTAACGAGCCTGCTTTGCGATCCCCGTTTTATAGTGTATTAATAATATTAGAATATACTTACGCACCTAGGTATGTAGGTAAGGTACTATAAATACATGAATTGCAACGGTCAAGCGTAGAAAGCTTTCTTTGGTCACCGATTTAGACATGATAAGTACGACTTATTGAGACTCATAATAGAAGGAAAAATGAAAGGAGATAGAGGAAGGGGAACAAGGAAGACTAACTGGCTCGACAACATAAAGAAATAGACAAATATTAAAGACACGGCCACACTCATGGAACTGGCCAAGAGCAGAAAGGATTTTGCAAAGGTGGCCACCGACGCCCGTCAGGGCATGGCATCAGAAGAAGAAAAAGAATATTGGGGTAGCGATATATCGAAATTATCGAACAAAAACGTTCTGCAGTCGAATTTTGTTCCGATGTTTCGACTAATTTATCGCCAGGTTATCTACTTACAAGCCCTTTATAATGAATTAGCTGGACGTTAAATTAACTGGTGGCTATGGCTGAAATGTTGATAATGATGAAACTTAACCTTTGCCTTGCAGGTGCAAAGGAAACTAGCCTCAATGATGAACGTACTAAAGTCCGTCTTCGGGGTCTGCAGCGGAAACGCGGAAAAGAGCGAGGTGCATGACACAGTGCGCCGTATTTTCGGAAACGACTTGGTCATGAAAGAGAACACAGAGCGACATCTAGTGTCAGTATATACTTAGACAAGTTGCCAATCGCTAACGCTTAATCATCAATCG
>JALPQI010015707.1:0-24521 GCA_025490895.1 Thaumatotibia leucotreta | reverse complement strand
CGAAGTAGTATTATAATTATGTATAGTTGCTTAAAAATAACAACTGACTTATTGAACTAACAGTTGCACTAGGTTGATTTGTGTAAGAATATCCCATGAAATTGATTTGTTTATATAGCCATGTATTGGAGAACAGAATAGAGTGTTCTCCAATACATGGCTATATACCTAATTGTATTGATTAAGAAAAGAAAGGTGACCGCAAGCAACATCACCAGTCAAATAACAGCAGCAACAAGATGTGCTAGGGCCGAAGAGTAAAATTATTCAGGAATTCCCTACATATAGTTTACTAATTTCTATAAAAGGTTAACGACCTGGCCCCCATTTCACCACATCGACAAGTGCTACAATTGTAAATTTACTGTTTCTCCAATCTGGGGCGTCTATAGGCTACAGTTACCGTTTACCATTGGAAGGGCCGTGCGTTTGTTTGCCACCAACGTAAAATTTATTGCAGGAGCTTTAATAAATAAGCAGTAAATAACTACTTTTATGTGAAGAAAAATACACTTGTCACAAAAATCACGACAATTGTATCGAAATTCCGACATAATATATGCCGACCCTCACGTCAAGATTGAATGAGAATTGTACTAAACCTTGCGACAATTGTCACGGGATTCGGAAAATAATAAAGATTTAATAACGTTATTAGTAATAATTTTATGTTGGTGGCAAACAAGTACATAGACCGTCCGATAGTAAGCGGTAGCCGTAGCATACGGAGGCCTGTGACGTCAGTAACAGTGATATTTTACAATTGTCACACTTGTATTTATGGTGAAATAGGCCATTGTTTAACAATCGTCGGTTAAATGTAATAAGTAAATATATCCTACAAATAAAATTATCGTATCATAGTGTGTAAAAGAAAGTGATAGCTAACATATATCTGACAAATATATTTTATTTGGGGATAGTGGAGCAGGCCCGAAGAGTACTTATTTAATTTATCAAACACCCATTTATATAAATTATTTATATTAAAATACGTTTAACTACACGAAATAAAAATAATGTCAAATCTATAGGAGGTAGTCTATGGTTCGGAGTCATAGGCAAAGAGACTTTTCAGAGGTATTGCCATTCCGATTGCTTGCCAAACGCTGGCGGATTCATACAAATAATGTAAATAATCATCTGCATACAATAAATTAATATCACGACATATTCTTACGACTTGGCCACGGGCACGCGCGAATTGCGGTGCGGCAAGCGTTTTATCCGTTCATTGCGCGGTCGGCGAACGCAACGTGCGGTGGTTGGTTTGGAGCACACGCAATGATCACGAATAAAATAAGTAAAAAAGTTTTAAGTTAAACGGTTTTTATTGCACCAAAAACTAGAAAATAAAAATTTGTTATAACTAACCGTAGACGCAACTTTCTGTAGATTACTCACGTGAAACTATTATCACTGTAGTTTTCCCAAGTCGGATGCTGAAAGCCACGTTTAGCCTCTATGTCAGTGGATTAAGCGTTACCTAATCGGAAACTTTTACCAAACTGAAATAAAAACGTGGGGCGTACGCAATTGTGATTAAGTCACTATAGTTATTTAAGAACACACATATAAATCAAGACAGCAATAGTTAGTGTAATAAGTTTTGTTCTGGCCTTGATAAAAGCTATTTACCTCTGTGGAAGTGATGGAACAGATGGATGATTAATTGCAAAATTAAAGCTACAATTACATATTTTGAACTTGTATGTTTCTTTCTTCATAATAACGCCCCACGTTTTTATTTTAGTTTAGTAAAAGTTTCCGATTAGGTAACGCTTAATCCACTGACATAGAGGCTAAACGTGGCTTTCAGCATCCGACTTGGGAAAACTACAGTGATAATAGTTTCACGTGAGTAATCTACAGAAAGTTGCGTCTACGGTTAGTTATAACAAATTTTTATTTTCTAGTTTTTGGTGCAATAAAAACCGTTTAACTTAAAACTTTTTTACTTATTTTATTTTCAAGTTTTTAGTGCAATTGTTAAGTTAATTTCCGATACTATACCGATGTTGTTTGAAATATAATACAATTATACATGCTAAGTAGCGTTTATACTCTTGCGCTTTCATCACGAATCACGACACATATGTAAACGTAATGGACATTATTTTATGTGTAACGGGAGGCGAATCCCTGCTGAATAGATATTTTTAGAAACCCGACACCATTTTTTTAAATTTAATATCTCGATTGACAAATAAAAACAAAAGGCTCGGCGTGGTTAATGTAAGGTTGAATGCCCGAAGTATCTCAAATGGACGTGTTATTCATACAATAAGTACCTTAGATAACAGAGATCTGACAATAAGGAATACATCAATCAATTTGGTTTATTGAGAATTTCAAGTTTAAATTTTTATACAAGTCGAATTTCGAGACTATAAAATATAAACTCATTCTCTGAGTCGACCAACCGGAGGACCGCAGTTCTGACGGAAAGTCCGACGCGAACCGAGGGCCTAAAGGGTCAATCCATGCAATCTATCAACCGGAGGGCCATAGGCCCGACGGCACTATGGCACGCTCTACGTGAATCCGAGAGGCTCACACACTCTGTCTATCAAATGGAGGACCGCAGGTCCGAGTGCACGTCCTACGCAAACCACCTGCGCTGTCAGCCTATCAACCGGAGGGCCGCAGGCCCGACAGCTGGCCCTACACGATTCACTCACGCTGTTACTCTATCAGCTGGAGGGCCGCAGGCCTGACGGCTCGCCCTACGCGATTCACTCACGCTGTCACTCTATCAACTAGAGGGCCGCAGGCCCGACGGCTCGCCCTACGCGAACCACTCATGCTGTCACTCTATCAGCTGGAGGGCCGCAGGCCCGACGGCTCGCCCTACGCGAACTACTCACGCTGTCATTCTATCAGCTGGAGGGCCGCAGGCCCGACGGCTTTCCCTATACGATCCACTCACGCTGTCACTCTATCAGATGGAGGGCCGCAGGCCCGACGGCTCGCCCTACGCGATTCACTTACGCTGTCACTCTATTAGCTGGAGGGCCGCAGGCCCAACGGCTCGCCCTACGCGAACCACTCACGCTGTCACTCTATCAGCTAGAGGGCCGCAGACCCGACGGCTCGCCCTTGGCGATTTACTCACGCTGTCACTCTATCAGATGGAGGGCCGCAGGCCCAACGGCTCTCCCTATACGATCCCTTTACGCTGTCACTTTATCAGCTGGAGGGCCGCAGGCCCGACGGCTCGCCCTTGGCGATTTACTCACGCTGTCAATCTTATCAGTTGGAGGGCCGCAGGCCCAACGGCTCTCCCTATACGATCCCTTTACGCTGTCACTTTATCAGCTGGAGGGCCGCAGGCCCGACGGCTCGCCCTACGCGAAACACTCACGCTGTCAGTCTATTAGCTGGAGGGCCGCAGGCCCGACGGCTTGCCCTACGCGAACCACTCACACTGTCACTCTATCAGCTGGAGGGCCGCAGGCCCGACGGCCCGCCCTACGCGAACCACTCACGCTGTCACTTTATCAGCTGGAGGGCCGTAGGCCCGACGGCACACCCTACGCGAACCACTCACGCTGTCACTCTATCAACTGGAGGGCCGCAGTCCCGACGGCTCGCCCTTCGCGATTCACTCACGCTATTGCTCTATCAGCTGGAGGGCCGCAGGCCCGACGGCTCTCTCTGTACGATCCACTCACGCTTTCACTCTATCAGATGGAGGGCCGCAGGCCCGACGGCTCACCCTACGCGATTCACTTACGCTGTCACTCTATCATCTGGAGGGCCGCAGGCGCGACGGCTCGCCCTTCGCGATTCACTCACACTGTCAGTCTATCAGCCGGAGGGACGCAGGCGCAACAGCTCGCCCTACGCAAATCACTCACGCTGTCACCCTGTGAGTCTATCAGCCGGAGGGCCGCAGCAATGACATACGGTACTAAACCGTGGTCGAATACAATGGGCCTCATAAGAAGGCTCAAAGTCACCCAAAGGGCAATGGAGAGGCCTATGCTAAGAGTTTCTCTGCGAGATCGGATTACAAATGAGACCATCCGCAGCAGAACCAAAGTAACCAACATAGCTCTTCGAATCGCTAAACTGAAGTGGGCGGGGCTCGTCGCGCGTGGATTGCGTGGAACCGATGGCCGTTGGGGCGGTAAGGTTCTCGAGTGGCGGTCACGTACCGGAAGGCGCAGCGTAGGTAGGCCCCCCACAAGGTGAATTCTTGACCTGGTGAAGGTCGCTGGATGCGGGTGGCACAAGGTCGGTCCTTGTGGCAATCTTTGGGGGGCCTATATTTACCAGTGAACGTCTTTCAGCTGATATGATGATTATGATGATAATTAAATCCGTATGTTTCTACCAAATATCTAAAGCAGTACTGCAAAATCTACATATCGCTAAACCTAGCGGTTGTGGCAGGCAGTAACACTGGAGTATCAGACTCGAGGAGTTGGATGTTAGTATTAAATTCGCATGTTTCTACTTAATATCTAAAGAACTTCTTTAAAATCAAGATATCGATAAAAGATTAACCTTGCGGTTATTGTAGGCAGTACTGCAGCATCAGGAGTGAGGAGTTGGAAGTCAAGATCAGGCTGTTAGTATTTGATTATGCCAAACATGCTATACTTTCATTTTCACGTGTCTAACACTCTCGGTTAAGGTAAGCAGTACGTCTGCAGCATCAGGCTTTGAGGATACAAGGATACAATAGTACATTGTGCATCAAGGGAGGTAAGTACGGAATTACTAACGAGAGTGTTAGAAGCCCGACGCCGTCAGGCGGAGGGCTTTTATGACTCGAGTTAGTATTCCGCTTACCGACCGTGATGCATACAATGTTTTTCATCACACTTGCTGACAAAAAATAAGTTTTAAGACATAAATATTTATTAAATGACGTACTGACATTTCTATTACTCCCTAGGGAATTCCACTTTTCTATTACTCCCGCTACGCACGCAAGCAATGGCGCGCTTAGACAGCAAGTGTGATGAAAATATTATAATATTGCATTGTCACGGGGACTTGATAAGAGTTCCAAATTTTATTGATTTTGGTGCAGTAGAAGTGTTCGAAAAATCGATCACAAGATTTGAAGCATCGACGACAGTTGATACGCGGTGAAATTAATAAAAACCGTTTAAAAACGCTTGTCGCGCCGCAATTTACGCGTGACTGTGGTTGAGCTGTTACACTAATGGCACGCACTAGAGATGTGTCGTTCATGAATGAATGAAACAAATTAATCTTTTAATACTACTCACTCGCTCTTTCAACTCGTCGATCTCAGCGGTGACAACCTTACTTGCTCGCTCTTTCTCAGTCATGATTCAGATGAGCCGGTCGAGCCAAAAGAGTGAGATAGTTTCGATGCGGTTCGGAAGAACTCGGAGCGTGTCGGCCATTCAGTGAATCTTTCAAATCTCATTCATTCTGTCTCTGACTTCTCTATAGATCCCCTGAGCGAAATGAGTGATATATATCCCCGGGAGCAAAAGACATGAATCACGTCTTTCAATGTGTGTGAGTAATTTTGCGCATCTCTAGCACGCACACACGTGCACGTGCTGCACACGACTCCGGTGTGGCTCATCCTTAAAACCCTAGGACGCTCAACGAGCCTCCGCTCGTCTCGGGGCCTTCCCACGTTGCGTTGATCGGTGCGTGTTCGCTACTCGAAAACTCGCTAGGCCTACCGGTGATGGCCCGATTCCTCGGGTAATATACAATTTTCATCACACTTGCTGTCTAAGCGCGCCATTGCTTGCATGCGTAGCGGGAGTATAGTTCGAGAAATATAAATTGAATGTTTATTTTACTGTAATGTAGGTAGAAAGTTACCAATTTATATTTCACAAAAAAAAATGAAATAAAATATATGAATAGAAAAGTTAAATTCCCTAAGATGTAATAGAAACGTCAGTACATCATTAAATTATATTTTGTCTTAAAACTTATTTTTTTGGGGCAAGTGTGATGAAAAACATTGTATTCATCATGGTCGGTAAGCGGAATACCTACTAACTCGAGTCATTAAAAGCTCTCGTTAGTAATTCCGTACTTATCTCCCTCGATGCACAATATACTAATATCCAGCCCACTGCCACTTCAGTTTTTTCATACATGTATAATTATCACGGCTTGAGGTCATTTTACACTGGCACCCAATCGCTAGAATATGGGCAAAGGGAACATACAACAACCCTTAGTACCCTCCCTTACCATGATACTGGCGTAACGCACTCACAAGAATCTCACCCATACTAATCTAACCAATCATTGAACAGTCCGAATACATAACATCTCGCAAGAATCTCACCCATACCAATCTAAACAATCATTGAACAGTACGAATGTAAAGGTGCATTTAGAACAAACGAGCATTCGCTCATTCTATCCCCCACTCTACGAAATCAACGAATTTTGACGAATCAAGTTTTGTGTAACGAACGAATTTCGTAGAGTAGGGGGATAGGATAGCGAATGCTCGTTTAGTCTAAATGCACCTTTAAACATATACAAACGCATGGGCGTGGTCTGGGTGCACGACGTCCAAATCAGGGACCGGAACTGTTATTTTACAAAAACAAATACAGCAACAATCGCCCAATATTTTAAAATATCTTATACTCTTTATGTACTGTGAGGGGCTCTTTATGTACTCAGAGAACAATCAAAAACCCTTCCGCTTCCTCGATAGTACTTTTATATTATACTTTCCTTTTCTATATGCTATAGCAAGACAATTATTGCTCTTAACATGAAGCCTGTCCATCTTCGACTGCGTACCCCATCTCGATTCTTCTACATGACAGAGACGGCAAGCATTCTAAAGTCGAATTTAATATCATGCCAGCCCCCTTCGTCATGTGAAATAGACTGTAAAGGTTTAATACCTTTACAGTACTCAATATTTTATGTAATTTATAATATCATATTTTTAAATCACGCCATTAACGCCATTACGAGCGAATCCATGAGTTGGAGCGGGATGGATACCGATAGGGGTACTCCCTCTTGCACGTATGGTTTTCCGCTAAGCCGGTCGCCTTATGCCGCGGCCACGACCACGACATTGGTCTAAGGCGACCGGCTTAGCGGAAAACCATAGAATAGGCTCTCCCTCTCGTACCCATATCGGCATCCCGCTCCAACTCATGGATTCGCTCCCCGCTGGTCGCCTTAGACCAATGTCGTGGCCGCGGCGTTACACTAATGCGTCCATACGCTTAGGTAATAGGAGAGGCCTAGGTCCAGATGTGGACTGAAATAGTCGGATGTGATGCACATTCTAACAAATCATCAGATTTGTATGTTCTCACTATTAGAGACTACTCCCCTTATTCATAAACGTCTCCTAACTTAGAAAGCCGTTAAGTATTGTTTGTTCGGTCTTATAGACCTCTTGTTGAGACCGAAAGTACGCGAGATTTCTTTTTTCAAATAATAATACATCTTATAGCTATTGGTACTGAGTTTCATGCCGGATTCTTCTTGGATGAGTAGGGTAGGACTAGAACTGAAAGTAGTATTTTTTGCTATTTAGATTCACGAGAGCTTGATGCTGTAAGGTACACTCGGCTAAGATCGGATCTAATGTAAGATCGCATGACCGCAATAACTACTAAAATAGTAGTATTTTTTCCTTACTGGCAATATTATGCATGACGCCATTTCACCCCGCCCCTCTCGCTAGTATGCAGCAACCGCTAAGCCGCATCAGTCGTGAGCTACGAACGTTTAAAAAAAGTGAATTTTTTCGAGAATTTTTGTAAATCCGATCTTTAACAGGAAGCTATGCATCTTCTTCTCCTTACTTTAGAATTAGATACTAGTCCGATCTTAGGCCAAGAAGTTTATCGGTGTCTTGAAAAAAAAAAATATGCAGGTTTGAGTGTCGATTACTCCTAAGCTATTCGGTTGAACGGCATCAAGCAGAATTTCTTTTTTTATCACATACTTCGCACATCTGCAGGTAAAAGTTAGTGACAATAAATTTATGTTTTTTTTTTGTGACATCCTTTCAACTCACCGAAAAATAGTCCGGTCTTACCCGAGTGTACCTTACTTGAATAAAGAATCATGACTTTGACTTTGATGTGATTTGAAACACATAGTAAAGGTACAGGTGAATGCCGAGTGTTTCAAATTACGGCCGCGTTCTACGGGGTGAAAATATGCGTCTGGCGTGCTTGTAATGTGTACGTTGTACGCAGTTTAAAAGGAGTAGCGATCATTATTTGCACTATTAAATTAAAGGCCTGATTCATCTTTTTATTGGTTGTATTCTGTTAATGAGTTCTATGACATAACTAATTGAACATTATTTAATTGCACTTTGTTGACCTTTTTATTATTAATTATGTTTTTAATTGAGTATTATTGACGATCCTTTTTTGGTGACATCCTTTATTATTTTTGTTTTATGAATATTTAGAATTTGTTGCCATTTTAATATGATATTCCAATGCCAGTTAAATATTTTCTGAATTAAAAGAAACTCACAATAACAATATAAAATCGTAAGAATGTACCATGTGTAGTTTTAAGTGACTGTGTATTGTGAGATGAAAAAATAAAACCAGCCAAGAGCATGTCGGGATTGTCGGGCCATGCTCAGTATAGGGTTCCGTAGTTATTATAACTAACTATTTAAGTCGATGATTGCTCGACAATTGTTTCGACCCATTACGCGTCGGGATTTGACCGAGGGTGCTCCGGGTGAGGACCCTTTTAATGGGTCGAAACGAAACATGTCGAGCAATCATCGGCTTAAATACGTGAGTAACTCGGTTCAACAATATTTTAACCCTTAAACAGGCCTGGCGATTTTTTCACTTTCCTATCCTGATTTCGGTAGATAATAGCGTCAATAAAAAACTAATTTCTTGTTTTTTTTTTTAGAAACATTATTTCCAAAAAAAAACCCGGTGGTCAATATACGCCCTGTGCTCGTCACCAGGAGGTCCACGTGTTCCGTATGTGGCCACTGCCCTGCTGGCGATACATTGAAGTTTTAAGGGGTAGTTGTTATGTTTACATTTAATTATGGACACAAATAAAAGTAAGGAAAAAGGATATTCATATTTATATTTAAACGCTATTTAGCAAAAACCGCTTCAAAACTAACTTATAATTATATACTTACAGTACGTCTTGAGATGTTTAGTGGGTGGACCTACATGGTGTACAGTAATGAACTTACCCTTAAATTTCACATAAATGCCCAGACGGGCAGTGGTCACATACAAACCACTTGTACCAAACCGAAACGGGCAGAGGTCATATAGGGCACACAAACTTTAAGAGCAAAAATTTTAAGTAAATAACTATTACTGTGACCATTTATGACATACTACACTTACATTACCTTATATACTACCAAAATAAATCATCACATAGCACTGACCGTAATTTTTTTCGACACAATAATAGTATTTGTCTGGAGCAACACACAAAATCTGCCACTTTTTCGGTTTTTGAATTTGACAACTAAAACGTCAATGAAATTTGTTCTGACACATCGATTTTGGGTGCGTTCAGAAATCTGTTAGTTTATAGACTATACGTCAATGACATTTAGTGACCGCTACAAACGTTTTGCTCGTCAGAAAAAAATCTTTTGCTAAGTGGTCGCTATGAGATCACAACCTGGTTAAGGGTATGTTTGAGTCTCACGTTAGATATAATTCTAAAAAAGATAAGTTCTATAATATTATTTACATTAGTTACAAATCCAGATACAAAATTGAACCGGAACCAAAACTCAGGCTCAGGACTAACCGCACCAGCAATTTTGTCTCAGCTCACAAAAAAACAAATGTAAGAACAATTCAACATAACGAACCATACGGTTTTAATTAACATACTTTTTGCTAAAAAACCCAAATGGAATTCACTTTTAAAATATAGGAAACCATTTTTTATTCGCATAGCGGGCACAATGTGCCATACGGGGCAGCTGCCGCATTGCGATTTATTTAAACGGCTTCTGAATTATGCGCATAAAGGGGTCACATTTTGATTCCATTAATTCTCGTGGTTATCAAGTTGTTTTGAATTCGATTGGTTGGTTTTAGAAGTTAAGAATTTATTTGAAACAGTTTTTAGTCGTTATAATTAGAGAGCGGATTTCAGGTAGCGATAGATTAATATGGATATGACTGTCATAAATTTATTATTATTACTACACACAAAAAATGTATCGAGGCCATAAAAGTAAAACTATTTATCGATGTTTTTGTGATCATTTTGTGAATATTAGGCAAGATTTATGATGGTTATAAATAAAAAATAAAAAAATGTTTAGTCATTTTTAAAATATTTTATTTATTTAAAATCTTCTACTTTAATTATTTCTTCTGCATATTGATCAGTAAAAACTTTTGTTACGACCCAAAGAAAATAAAAATTAACGTTAGGTAGACAACTGAGCTCTGAGCCCACCTGATGGAAAGCAGGAACGGAGGCCCATGGACATTAGGTAGCGATCAGAAAATCGCCTATGCGCTGTCTACCCTAAGGATTTAGATGGATTGCCTCTATCTATGCCAGTAATTACACCGGCTATCTTACCCCCAAAACGAAACACAGTGCAAACACTGCTATTTAGCGGCAGGTTAACGTTACGGGTAAGACGGTGGACGCCTACGAACAAATAAAATATGGAAGCCGCACGCCATACTAAATTTCCTTTCTAAAACGGTCCTGAATTTTAGTTGACAAGTGTCAACCCCTCTTCAATGCGTCACGGTAATGAATTTCAATTTCAACCTATAAAAACGTTAACCGCCATTAACAAATAGTTGTGATTGGTCTATCAAACTTCTGATTGGCTATATTCCATAAACATTGGAAAACAGTCAATAAAAATGAAATATGCGCCGTATTAAGAAAAGCGCTATATCCTGCCCATCTTGGCACAATTGAGCAATTATTTTTGGGGGCATTTTTGAGCTGGCGTTAGACGTCCATGTTATATATGGTCGCAGGTGGTAGCTATCCGGGCGGACCCTGCATGAGGTCCTACCACCAGCATAACAACGTAACATAGAGACCGACGGCCCCTACGTAAGTTGTCGTAACTTGAAATTTGGGATTTTTTTTTTATATCATAAAACATCATATCTTTTAGCAATGTTCCCGTTCCACGAAGAAAAACTTGAAAATACCTATTACAAATAGGTTTTTGACACCTGAAAACTATCGTAACTTAAAAAAGCACCGTCGTATACTGTAGTAAGTGTACTTACGACAGTTAATTCGGGACGGTCACACGCGCTCGCCCAGCGTAAGTGCCAGTTACGATCTTATACTCGGTGGAGCAGAGGTTTTTCGTGAGTGATAATTTTTTACCAAAAACTAACAACTAGATGAGACAGAAATGGATAAACGATACATTTTCTTCGATAAAAGTAAGACACTGCATCGGGAAAAACTCAAAGTAACTGCAATACCAAAATTAATTTTCGTAACGGCCGTTGGCATTAAAACAAAAGACGGTCTGAATGAAATAAAAGACGCTTCAGAAATAGTGATGATTTAACCCTTATTAGTACAAGGGGATATTATTTCCCACTTCGTCTATTCGTATTACGACCGAGTATTTTTTTACACAGCAACACTTTATAAAGTTTACTATGTGTTTCCTTACTTCTGGTTAATATTCGATTTATTTTATTGGCAACACTTTTCACTCAATCTTCATTATGTCAACAACTGTCAATGTCAAAGTCAAAGATAGTGAAAAATTGTAAAAAACGGTGTTTGTCGGCGAAAGTGTGCTTGGATTTAAGAAAAAAATTCTGGTAAGAAGTTTTTGCTGCCAGTTTCATAAAATATAATGTATTAGTTATTATTACAAATATTAAATTCTGTTTCAAACTATTGATTTTCCTAATAAATTGTCCTTTGAAGTTAAACGTCCAAGTGGGAAAATAATTCCCTTTGTTCATTCATGGCATTAAAAAAATGATTGCAAAAGTGGTCATATAATACGTTTTCGAAAATATTAAACAAATTATTGTGTTATAATACGAATTTCACTAAAATTAACGTTTTATTGTTTTTTTTTAAACTCAGATGTACTCAATCAGTACCCGTTTATAACTTTTTACCACGCATATAGGTTATTGATTTGTGATTTGTACGTTATCCTGATGTTCTTATTATTGTTTTATATTCCTTTTAAATTCACTAAAAAATAGCACCGCGTAAGAAAATATTCCGTAGGAAGGAGATAGAAGATGTAGTAGACCATTTTTACAATTTATCAGACTTATCAGATGATTCTTCGCACCCCTGACTCCGCCAGTGCCCTGACCGCTACCAAATCCAGAGCACCGGGAGTCGCCGGTACCTCGGGGCCATTTTTTGATTGTACTCATCATATTTTAGGGGGGGTTTTGCCATAATCACAAACCGTCTCACACGCAGGCTCGACGACTTCCAGCCTCCTGAACAAGCCGGTTTCAGAAAAGGCTTCAGCACCGTAGACCACATACACACGCTCCGTCAAGTTATACAGAAGACAGAAGAGTATAACTTGCCCCTCTGCTTAGCGTTTGTGGACTACGAAAAAGCCTTTGATTCGATCGAGACGTGGGCTGTACTACAGTCTCTCCAGCGGTGCCAAGTAGACTACCGGTACATTGAAGTACTGAAGTGCCTGTACGAGAACGCCAATATGTCAGTTCGCCTCCAGGACCGGAATTCGAAACCAATTCCATTGCAGCGGGGATAAGACAAGGAGATGTTATCTCTCCTAAGTTATTCACCGTTGCACTGGAAGATGTTTTCAAGGTTCTGGATTGGAGGGGATTTGGCATTAACATCAATGGCGAGTACATCACTCACCTTCGGTTTGCCGACGATATAGTAGTCATGGCTGAGACCATGGAGGACTTAAGTACTATGCTCGATGATCTCAGTAGTCTCTGAAGATGTTGGTCTTAAGATGAACATGGACAAAACGAAGATCATGTCGAACGTCCATGTGATACCAACTCCAGTTAAAGTTAGAAACTCTACACTCGAAGTTGTTGACGAATGTGTATACCTGGGACAAACAGTTCAGCTGGGTAAGTCCAACTTCGAGAAGGAGATCAATCGTCGAATCAGACTTGGTTGGGCGGCGTTAGGGAGACTACGCAATATCTTCTCGTCCAATATACCGCAGTGTCTCAAGTCGAAAGTCTTCGACCAGTGTGTGTTGCCAGTGATTACTTACGGATCTGAAACGTGGTCGTTCACTATGGGACTAATTAGGAGGCTCAGAGTCACTCAACGAGCGATGGAGAGGGCAATGCTCGGGGTTTCTCTGCGAGATCGCATCAAGAATGACGAGATCCGCAGAAGAACGAAAGTGACTGACATAGCCCGAAGAATCGCCAGGTTGAAGTGGCAGTGGGCTGGCCATATTGCCCGGAGGACCGATGACCGGTGGGGTTGGCTTGTTCTCGAGTGGCGACCACGCACTGGACGGCGCAGCGTGGGAAGGCCCCCCACAAGATGGAGCGACGACCTGGTAAAGGTTGCGGGTGTCCAATGGATGCGGACAGCTCACGACCGATCTTTGTGGAACTCTCTGGGGGAGGCCTATGTCCAGCAGTGGACGTCAATTGGCTGATGATGATGATGATGATGATGATCAGATGATATTGATTCTGACGATGACGAATTTCACGGCGATGGTCTATCAGAAACTTACCTAAGTAAGCCCGATGATGAAATCATGATAGATAATGCGTTTAGATCAAATGTTTGGAGTCACTGACTTCGATGGTGATGAATTGATGATTTAGCACAAATCAATTCGCATTTTTTTCAACCAAAATATTAAAAATCATTCAAAAAACTGCAATGAAACAAAAAAATCTGGAATTCTAAGCCCATTTTTCTCTTAGTCTTCATTGAACAAGGGGAAATAATTTCCCACCAAAAATCACCCCCTTCCACTTACCCCCTCCACTTTTCACATACATTTTCTGAATCCAGGTGCCAAACTTATTTATAAATTGACCTCTGTTTCTCAGTTGCAGAAAAATAATTCTCTGTCCTAATAAGGGTTAAAACCACGAAGCAAAGTTGGCAATCCATTCGATTTCACTCAGAAATCAGGTGCAAATACAATAGTATGGATTTTGACAATTTTTTTTATAATACCGGAGAATACTGTAATATGTTATCACTTACCACAACTTACTTCGGGGTTTAAGATCGGTGATTTGTCTTAAGCTTAACATACTACTATTTACGTTGGATTTTATTATTTTTTTTGTGTTGTATGTGTACTTGAGACATTTTTCGTCGGAAATTGTTTTTGAATTTCTGTTGTAAGTGATATTTAAGACAGTATGCGCCGGATCAAATACAGAGTTACTACAATTTACAAATGTAATGTTGGCGTATTACAATAATTTCTGCTCATTATACAGGTTCGCCCCTTCTTTTTAAACCAAACGATAAAGAAATTCAGAATTCATTGTAATAAAACGGCATTTTTTGTGATAGTGACCAAAACAAAACAATCATATCACTTAGATTACTTAGCAGTTAGTAGGTTCATTTACTAGTATTTAGTCATCAGTCATCAGTGAAATCATCGCCGATTTGACTACTGACTGAATGGGACCGCCAACAGCTGCAGAATCTTATCATGAAAGCGATATCACTGTTCTTTAAGATTATAATTACATTGAAAAATACTTAATATTGATCTCATATGCTGTAGTTGAAGCTGAAGGCATTTTTGTTAACTGATTTGTGTTTAGTCTTTGTGAGAGAAGTCATTAATCTGCCATGTCTATACTTATAATTTCAAAATTACGTTCCTAATGCTGAATGACAGACTGGTTTTATGTTCTAACTAAATGCACAACATTATAATTAAACGGTTAAACTCATGTATATTCAGTATATGGTGGTCTTGCGCCTGCACTGATGTCATGTCCGACTGCGGGTTTGTGTCACCGAACACTACGTAACAGATGCTAAGTACACGAAGTCACTGTGTGCACGAAACCATCATTATTAGCTCGGAGATTACCGGCTTACATGCCGTTGGCCCAGTCCAGCCACCATCCCCATTTGAAATTAATCTTAATCGCTCTGTATATCTTCCGTGGTAGGTAGCATCTTCAAAATGCAATATGCCTGTATCGTATGCGTCCACCACAGCCGAGTTGTCTATCTCCCTGTCCTTGATACTTTATACGTGCTGCGAGTCTTATAGACCCATTGCGTCGTTCCTTACCGAAGTCGTACGGTATCTCACAAACACCCGAGCTGCCAAGTGAATTCCCGTCCTTTGGAAAGCGTAAGAAGTACTAATATTGGTATGAGGACGCAAAATGGTCTTAATGCTAAACCTCAGGCATAACAGGCGTCCAATTTCGTTTGTCACTCCTTTAAAAGTGCATTCAGACCAGACGAGCATTCGCTATTCTATCCTCCACTCTACGAAATCAACGAATCACGTTTTGTGTAACGATCGAATTTCGTAGTAGTAGTAGGGGGTTAGAATGGCGAATGCTCGTTTGGTCTGAATACACGTTAATATGAGACAAGAATGCTGGTGCCCTCTCTACTGTGTGGTGATGTCGAAACGTCCCTGAGTTCCTTTAACACCGACTTTAGTCTCCAACCATATCTGTTCCACTCCAAGCTTTCCAACGTCTCGTCTCGTCCTCGTCTGACATGTTGCAACATTTGTAATAATTTAGATAACAGGAGGTAATAGGAGATATCTGTGTCCAGCAGTGGACTGAAATAGGCAATTGATGTGATGTGAATAAACGATCAACTTTTCAATCGACACTATTTTGTCTCGTAACGCAGGTGACAATATCATCAAGTTTGCTAGAAAAAATGCTTATAAATTGTACATGCTTTAAGCCTCACACAAGTTGACATCGATACATTTAGATTTCAACGGTTTTTCATTGTAAATATATGTATAGCATTTATTGACGTACATTTATAAGTTCATGAAAAGCAACGCAGGAGACAAAAAATATGTCGATGTAAAAGTTGATGCCTTAAACTAATTTCGCATGTGTTGTGAATTACAGAACCGCGAGAACAGGTTTGCGAGATAATGGCATAAGCCAGTTAGCAGGAAGCTTTTCTATAGGCTTCATGTGACAGACGATCATTCTGACCTAGCATTACTAACCCAACAAGAAAATGAAGTGTCCCATCCACCTCTCTCTTAAATGTGAACTTTATTCTGGGATGCATCTCATTAAGATCGGTTAGTAACACAACACATCAACAACTCTATCAGGAATTACCGCAAAAACGTCATCCACATTTCGTAACCAACATCTGGGCCTATACGGACAACTCTCGAATACCCTCTGCTCAAATTTATCCATGAAAATGTTGATCAGTACCAGAACTACATTATAAGATAACTCTTTGCTTCAATCTGCAGATTATACTCCCCTCGCCAAACGAAATGGGTACATCATAAAATAGGTCATAGGTAGGAAATAGAGAAATAGGGACAGTAGGTTAATCGTTACAAGCTACAATGTCTTTAATTATTTTTATAGTTTCCAGTACTCGCAAAAACAATGAAGCTACATCAAACTCAACTACCTAATCTCGTCCTCATTCAACACAACATTTTCCAGAAACTCTACACAAATACTGTACCTGATCTATTTTTCATAATCAAACATACAAAAAACTATTCACCTGTTTAATTTTCTCAAAATATTCCATCAGGGTTCCATAAAAATACTATTAAATTGTTTGTTAAATGGCATAATATAGTAACTAACAAAAAGTTTTTATGATGTTTCCGCAAAATAATGTAGTCAATAGCAGATACGACAAAACTTACAGGCATAATTCCAACGTATCTTGTAGTATGTATAACTTACGATCAATTACCATTTATGACCACCAGCGTAAAGTGAAGTTAGTAATACATACCACAATTTTTAGATTCTCTTCTCCGTCATATACTGTCGTAAGTGCAATTCCGGCAAAAATATGAAATATATCAGAAAAGTTATTATATCACTATAAAGACAGTATCTTTTTTAATGTTTATGCCAATTTTCAAAGCAATCCATTGAACTATGTGACCACCATACACATTTCAAACTTTAAAGTGCTCTCCTGTAAACTTGCCATTTTTAACTTACGACAACTTACGTAGGGGCCGTCGAGACGTTAATGCCAGTCTGATTTAAAAAATAAACAATAAACTGGGTTTTACGGAGCCCTAAAACGGTTCCGCGTATTGTTTCCCAAATTGGTAATACATTTAAGGTTCACGACCCATAAAATGCCCAAGAACGTTAACAGCTCGTCGAGTTTTAAGCCCGTATTAAAAAATACAACATGGTTTAGCATAAAACAAAATATCACTAATAAACACAACAGGGTGCTTAGCCAAGTTGTCAATCGCTACCGCTTAATCCTCAATCGTAAGCGAAAGGCAGCTAACTGTCTTTGTCGCACTAATATGAAAGAGTGACCGTACAGACAGGGTGTCCTCGAAGCCGTGATTAGTTTTTTTTTTTTTTAATCCAGTAACAACTAGCAATGGGCAACTAGCAATACCCCGGATCTTATTAAAAACAGACAACTTTTATTTATTTGTCATTTTATTTTATCTGTCTGTCTGTCCGTAGCATAGCTCAGTGACCGTTAGCAGGGATCGGAACTGGTTTTTTAGAAAACCTCGAAATAGCTCAATATTTTATAGTAGATTGTTAACCAAGGGTGGAAAGGCACCCATTTCCGACGAGGTAGTTTGGAGCTCGAACGAAGTGAGAGCGCCTGTAGTGCGAGTCGGAAATCGGTGCCTTTCACCCGAGTTAAACACTCTATTTTTCATTACAAATGAGAGGAATGAAAAAATATAAAAGTATTAATTAAGTAAGAAATTATTTTTAATTATAAATTCATATATGGCATTATAACAGTATTCCATGGCCTACCTACGCGTATTAAAATAAAAAAAAAAACTTGATAGGTTTGTTCTTCTTGGTCACCGCTACATAAAACCAAAACGCTTAAATTTTAACCGAAAAATTAAAATAATTTAATGAATTAACATATTTAACTTACGATTATCGCTACAAAAAAAAAACAAAAACTAGAAACCTAATATCTCGAAGATATGTTTCTAAATAAGAGTATTGTTGGCACTTTGTTCCGCTTGGTGCTTACAATTTTACAAGGCGAGCACTAATAGGAACATATCTTTTTGCAACCCAAGGGCCGCGATGCATCGTTTTCCACCCGTATCGTAGATAAACAACAACCCACTTTCAGAGCATGAGCAATGAAAAAATGTTTTACACTTTTTATGTAGTACTCAACATTTTATGTAATTACCAACATCGTATTTTTAAATAAATCCAGAAACAAATAGGTAGTTTATATGTCGAAGAATGACAAAAAACCGGTATCCGATTTCTGACCGTTAGTACCTACTAGACATTTCAATTTCGTATAGGTACGAGTATTCATTTCAATCACACGGACAAAGTGGTGAAAAACTTGATCTGTGGGTCCAAAAAATATGAAAAAATCTTAAATATTAGGCTTATAGAGAACTTTAAAATAAAATAAAACTATTTCGAACATAATCGGCCTAGCTGATTTCTACGGAACCTTACACTGAGCATGGCGCGACATGCGCTTGGCCGGTTTTTAAGTACGCACACGATTGGGATATCCAATCCCAAGCACTTGGTAAAGTTATCTAAGCATTATTAACCATTCAGTCATTCACTAATTTGCTACCTTTCCCATCGCCGTTTCCAAGTTAAATTTTCATAATATTTCCTTCGATTATCGCGACGATTACTCAGAAAATAAACTATTGAACGGATTATGTCGCTTATATTACTTAAATTTAACTACATCCCGACGTTTCGAACACTTTACAGGGTTCGTGGTCTACGGGTGACTGAGAGTGGCAATTCACTTTTAATTTTTTGACTATCCCACTTGTATTGTCTTAAAATATTCATTCATTCAAAAATGCGCACCTAAAAACTCTAAATGAAATTCGCTCACAGCAGCTGCATGAAAATGTATTATTTATGTATGAAGTCGTTGCATAATTTATTCAAAAAGTGTATTTATTATACAAATAAATGGTGACAATGTCGCTGTTGCACACAGATAAGGAACCCCCTATGTAAGCATTTATTATTAAACACTTGCAAATGCCATCGGAGGTCTACGGACACAGACATATATGTGACAAGACGACGTAAGGGCGCTTTGTCAACTTGCTCGCTTCGTGACTTTATTTTTGCTACAATCATGCCCTACCTTGCCCCTGGGCTTTTTTGCGCTTATTTGTTTAAAAATCAAAACGTTAGCACTACAGTGTAGTACCAATCAATTAATCAAGTTCGTTACATCAAATATAATATACAGGGTGGAAAGGGACGACGTTCCATCCCGCTACCGACCGAGTCTACCAACCATTACGATGAACTTTCAGTATGGGACCAACATCGAAATCGTACATAGAAAATTGACTTTTCCATACTATTGAACTCTAACTTTTTAATATTTCGATGTTGGTCCCATACTGAAAGTTCATCGTAATGGTTGGTAGAATCGGTCGGTAGCGGGATGGAACGTCGTCCCTTTCCACCCTGTATACCAATTAGCTTTCGGTCACATTTAATAAAAGCTTATTTAGGCGAAATATAATGAATAAATGAAGAACTGGTATATTAACTCAAACTGTTCTTTAGTTATTAAAACTATAAGTTTAATGACTGAACTAGTAGAGGTATACCAAACTTTATTAAATCGTAATACTACTTATTTTGATACGATGCCGTCAGTCCCCTGAGATTCATTTTTATGTTATTCTTAAAGCTCTTAATATTTTAATAAGTTAGTATGAAAACGAAAAAAAATTGTTTACGAATATAACAGAAAACGATATACCAGGCAATTTATATTGATGTCCTAAGTAACCTGTCCAGTCCAATTTAGCGGATTAAAAAAACATGCTGTATGATTGTACGTACAATACATATTGCTTTACAAAAGCCAATTATGAGTAATTTCCGGCCTTTAAATTAATATAACAACTTTAAACTACGGTATGGTACGGTCCCTACGGCTTATAAAATATCTGATATTTATCAGACATAAAAATAATAGTCGTTCTAGTAATGTGAGTTTAGATAATATTATTGATATAACATATTCAATTATACACATTTGCTTGCTGTCATCACTGGAAATAGTTGTTTTTTTTTGTAAAAAATGTACGTGTTGAAGCGTTTTCTACTGATTACATTGCTTGAGGCATTACGTTGGGAATATGTTTCAGTAAGTTTAATTGTACGAGGTGTCCGGCAGGAAGGGGAAAGATTTTAACCCCGTAGTAGGACTGTCTCAAAGAAGCAAAACATTGTATATGTCATTTGGTCACATACGCAAAAAAAAAATTCTTTTTTGTGGCTTAGGGTAACTTTTACATAACAAATAAATATGATTAGGGAACATATTATTAAACAATTATTACCCTTCTTTCATTTATCATAATTTGCGAGAGAAGGTGCCTAGGAAGTTTGTAAATTATTATTTTTAAACTAAAGTACCTAGGTACGACAAAACGATGAAAAACGCTTTTTTTGTGAATTAGGATTACCTTTTCCGAAAATAATACGTTATCTTTGAGTTATTTTTATTAACTCAATTTGTTACATTTTTTATTATTGTATGTAATTCTCGATATCTCCTAGAACCTTGAACGGATTTTCGATTTTTTTAGTCGAACGATTATAACCCCGAGATGGTCCCGTTGGCACTCGAGGTCAGATGATGGGATCTTGGAGACATCGATTGAAGTATTTTTTTTTAATTTGGTGATTTTGTCTTCATAAATATTTTTTCTTACCTTTTTTGTGACATTTATTTACTGATATTGTGTTATTGATGTGTACTTGATTAATGATTATATTGTTATTTAGCTTTAAGGACCTTAGTATACAAGTACATTCAAATACAATTGTAAGATAGTTTATTTTATGAATAAATGATGATGATGATGATGATTTTTAGACTTTGCAAGTTATTCCTGAGCGAGCAATTTTAAAGTATATCAATGAAAAGTACATGTACAAAAATGCGAGCATCATCGTGAGGAGGTATGGAAGAAAAAGCGAGTATTATTTCAACATGGAAGGGACTACGAAGATGGAATTCGGGAACAATATTTCGGTAACAAATACAAATTTATAATCTAAATGTGTTATTTCATAGTAAAAATAGAATCGCTGCAATTAAAGCAAATTTAAAGTTTCCAACGGTTATTCTTCATTATCTAGTTCTAATTTCAATTAACACGTCACGTAGTGCACGTAGCATTATTCTAGTGGATTTAAAGTTGTAATTCCAATTACACGTCACTTTTAACCAGTGGCAAAATAGTGACACGTTAATTAGAATTGGAGAATGACCGTTAAATATTTTATTTCTTCAAATATCAAAACAAAAAAAGCAGAAATGAATTAAAATAGGTAGGTATAATCTGCAAAAATTGTCAATCGCGATTCAGCGTGGCAATGCAGCTAGCGTGATGGGCACTTTTGCGCCAGGGATGACACGGGGCGGGTTATTTGACTAGTGCTTTTGGTATTGTTTGTGACTTAAAATGTAAGTTCTTATATGATATATTAAAATAAATGGTACTTCATCTTCAATTTTGCAACTAAATAACTTCATTTTTTGTCTATCGTTAAAATACTGAAACTGCTACTGTACGCTGTTACTGCGTAAGTACGTGCATAAAAAAGGTCTCCCACGTGAACCGTTTATTTAATGACGACTCTATTTATATTTTATAGAAATAAGATTTTAAATTCAACAAAAAGAGAAGAACCTACCTATTTAGTTGATTGCAGACTTTTAGGATTTCGATTAATTTTATTTAATGTGGTTTCAGGCATCATTCGTGTTTTATGAATTTCTGCATAATGAATACAAGCGCAGTTTCGTTGAAATGAAGTACGACAAAATGTGTGATGCGGTGAACAGTGACCCTTATATCGGCAAAGCAATGAAGATGATTGGCATGAAGTGCCCTTTACCAGCGGTAAATAGACATAACTTTTATTTATGTCGTGGGTTGACAACCAAAACTACTATAAAAACGGTCACTACTCTTACCTCCTATGTCAGTACTGAATTGAAACTAAGATAAGAGCTTTATTTCAAGTAAGTTTGGTTGTCAAGCTATACACCGTGTTTTTATTGATTTCCGTTAAATCAAAGGGAAACTTATTTAGGTCAAAAATAATCAATTTCTTTGAGAAACTCTTACTGTTACTGAGTTATTTAAAAAATCAGTTTAATGACAGAAAAAGTGTATTGCAACCTTTTTTACATCATTTACGTCCTAATGTTACTTATTTTGACGTATGCCGTCATTTACCCGAGATCTTATTCTTAAGGTTCTCTTACACATGCAATTACAATAGTTATTATGTATGGAGACGAAAAATTTTTATGACATTAACATAAGCCGATATACCAGGCAACTTCTATTAATGTCCCAAGTAATCTGTCCAGTTTAACGGAAATCAATAAAACCACGGTGTATCCTTGTACATAATCAGTGCAATCTTTTTCTTATCTTCACCAGCCTTCACAGTCCACCGGTGGACATTGTGCCTCTCCTTTTTTTACTCCTACATTTACTTACATAAGGGTACATAAAAATGTGACCGCATTATGCTATAAGGAGGTAAATGCCTATAACCGCCATGCTGGCCAAGCTGATTGGCGATCGCAGTTTGGTGTGATAATATGATGATACTGGGTGGTTAGACAAGTTGCCAATCGCTAACGCTTAGTCGTCAATCGTAAACGAAAGGCCTGTCTTTTCGAACTAATATGAAAGAGTGACCGAGAGGGAAAACTACGATTCGCTACTAAGCGTTAGCGATTGGCAACTTGGCTAAGCATCCTGGTGCCCATCATCAATAAGTTACACTGAAAGATATTTGTGAAGTTAAAACTTGGTTTCTATGTAATTAAATTACAGGGTTATCAAAGGTTGATGAATATAACAATACCAACTCACGACTTCCCTTATGTGTGGCCGTTTGAAAGATGCAAAGTGGAAGCGAAATTTGTTCAGAACGAGAATATGGAGCTTATAGGAGTTTTTGAATTATTCCTAATGTTTAAACAAAAGCCGAAGATGAAGTAACATAATCTACAGTAGGCATGAAAAAATATATAATTTTAATTATGTCTTATTGTGGCGTTTTCTTGCTATTATTGTCATTGTGTCAATAAATATCGGTGTGTTTTGAAACATTATTTTATTTATTTCATAGTTACCTAACCAAAACCAAAAGTCACTACAAGGCAAGCCGTTAAGAATAACACTAAAATCTAATATTAAATCTATCTATCTATCTATCTATTCAGCCCGTATCCACCCACTGCTGCATCCACATCTTATTTGTTGTGCGGCAGATATCGTCAGACCACCTTGTCGATGGCCTGCACGCCGACCTTTTTGCCCACCTTAGCCACCATTCAGTAACCTGCCTTGTCCATCTCCCATCTCGTTTTTAGTCCGTTCGTTTGGGCTGATCCAAGTCCACTTTCTTGAAGGTCGCTTTTTGAAGAAAGTGTTTAGGGCGAAAAGTTTATGCTGCTCCATGAAATTGACGAGCGTTTGTCCTCGGGGGTTCCGCATTCCTAGCCCGTATTTGCCGACTGAACCTTCATTTGCCAGTGCAGAACCTAGTTTTGCGTTGAAGCCCCCATGATGATCGAATAGTGGCAAGGATTGTCGTTCTGAGCTTTAACTATACTTTCATAGAAAGTCTCTACTGCCTCGTCTGAGTGATCTGATGTTGGTGCGTAGACTTGTATGATTTTAAGAGCATATCTATTGTTCAATTGTAGGATAATGTAACAAACCCGTGATGACACGCTTGCTACATGTATCACAACAGAACAGAGCTTGCTGTTTATCAGAAATCCGACTCCACCGTAAGCTTTGTCCTCATTTCCCCTGTAGTACAACAGATCACCGCTTGGCAGTGTTAAAAGGTCTTCGCCTTTCCGCCTTATCTCAGACAGCCCAATTACATCCCACTTGATTTTTCCTACTTCCTTTAACAGTTCGCAAAGCCTATCATTTCCTTTCAGTGTCCGTGTATTAAACGTAGCCAGGGTCATTGTTTTTAATGTGCGGCGGCCGGATCTCTGCCGGGGATTCTTAGCACCCTCTGCCCCGTTCCCTTTGCTGCCGCCGTGGCTAGGGATAGCGGGGCTGCCGGTGACTGAGGGCCGAGTCTTTTGGGCGTAATTCATATTTTCATATTTTCGAAGAAGGGTTCGAAAAGCCATAAAACACCACGCTGGCCAGTGCGTCTTGGTGAGTTCTTCCTGCCACGTTGGCCTGTGGTACATTTCTGCAAGACCTAAGTTCAGCAGAAATGTTCCACAGTTACCAGGAGGGACCACGAGGAGGTGTGGCTAGGAATTGAAGTCTTAACCGTCCACCGATATCGAAT
>JALPQI010015706.1:0-30293 GCA_025490895.1 Thaumatotibia leucotreta | reverse complement strand
TGTTTCAAAGACTTAGTTAAATGTAGTTGACTTATAATTTCTTAGAAAGAAGATCCATTTTTTTGTTTCATTTCATTGCATGTTTGAGAAAAGCATTATACATACCTACCTCGGCCATGAAGTGACGGGTTGCCGTCCGAATACTATCCGGCCTCGCTTCGCTCGGCCGTCTACATATATTCGGCCGGCAACCAGTCACTTCCCGGCCTCGGTAGTAATGTACTATTTCTCAGTGCACATCAAAGCTCTTTACCCATCGCTAGTAGAAAACCAAAAAATGTAAACTAACCTAAAAACTTGCATTATTCCATAATCACGCACGTGTTTCACGATGTGTCAAAGATGTCAAATACTATGAAAAGTCAGCCATATTTGTTTTAATTTTTTTTTAGATTCTGCTGATGAATGAATGGTATACTTTGGTACCCTTCTTTTTCTCGACCAAAAAGAGTAAAAATGACGGAGTTATATCAAATTATTAGCACCATAATTTAAATTGGCATTTTACTGATACCTGCCACAAATACATAAACATCACCCTAACGTTTACATTTACATCTTAAAGTTCGGAAACATCGACAGAGAACTTTTAAATACAACTTTACTTGGAGATTTCTAAAAATTTGTGCAGATTAGACATCAGTTGTTTTTTCATGGCAACACGGTTTACTAGGGTATAGGATTAGTAGGATTATATCGATTTTCTTATCAGTATTCTTAAGTGATATTTTACTTTTAACATAACTACTTTTTGAATTAAATTTTTGGATTATTTTTCTCCATATGGACAATGTAAAATCGACTGTATTTATACAAGAACAAAAACACTATATCAAATACTAAGTCCTACCAAAGACCAAAAAATAATATATGTATTTTACAAATGACCTTATAGAAATAATTCGTAATAGGGTCGACTCAAGTATTAATTTTGCGCGCTAGCCATAGGTATATATATCTTACAGTTTACTGGATCAAAATAAAACTAACTATTTAAATATATTAGACGACGATCGATATGGAGCTCTAGGAAATATTTGAATATCTAAATATAATATACCCCTTTTCGATTGCCCGAGGTGATGTTCGTGATCGTTTCAAAATATTCCTCAAGTATAGACAGCTGTCATGCTGTCAATACTTGAAGCCGAACGAGTATCGCTAAAGTTTCCGAACTTTACCTCCTTAATTACCTACGAATAAATCATTGTTATCTTGCTCGTTAAGTCATTAGGGGAACTCTTTTCTTCGCGATAACTGACAACCCTAATTCAATGCCTCAAAGTTTACATTTGCATGGTATTTTTTAAACCATTTAATTAATAAATGATGCCTAAACGCAGTCGGTCCGTTGAAACGAGCTATTTAATATAATGGTCGCATTTGCTTTTGTCGCGGATTTGTATCGATTTTATAAATCAATTACTTTAATGAAATTCATACTATTTTAGCTAACCACTGTGATCAATTTAATAAAAGCTATTTATAATTAGGATCAGTACAACAAAATAATCCATTTATCAATAGTGTTGACTGATTATTATTTCAAACGTTGATTACTCCCCTTTTGGGCATTTTCGCGAGAAGAGATACAAAAACTTAATTTTCTGAAACAGGTAAATTTTATGTTTTTTTTGCTCAGAATCACGAGCTCTTTCGATCCTACTAGAAGAAAAAAAGTGTCCCAACTTTTTGTTTCTATTACGTAGGTAACCGTTTTTCAAACACTTTGTACAGCGGTTACAAAGTGGAGAGCATGTAAAATGTATGAAAAATGTGGGACCATTTTTTTCTTTTTCTTGTACTTTTTTTCTCCAGGATTGAAAGAACTCGTTATTCTGAGTAGGAAAAACATTAAATTTACCTACATTAAAACATTTTTTTGGATCTCTTCTCGCGAAAATGCCCTTTTACCATATTGCCGCAGAATTAAGAGCCATATTTTTGATGTAGATATCTACGTTGCTTACATGTAATACTTTTAGTAGTCTATCCTACACAACAAAGGCCGTAAAAATACCTAACACACCTTTTAGCAGAGCGATATAAGAGCATGTCACATATGTTTGCACCTTCGTTGTGTTAAATACATATAAGAGTCACGTGGGGTAAATGCAAAACGTAAGCATAGGGTAAGAGGTAAGAGTACGTAATCTTCTTTACCTATAGTTTAGCCTCAATGTACGTGATTACCCACTAAACCTACTGCGTATGTTTACCCTATATAGTCTCTACTTATTGTTAGTACCTAGGTACGGTAGCACTAACATGATTCGGACATATTTTTTACTTATGATATAATGTATAGTTACCAAACTGAAAATCGAATCGATTATCCTGTATCTCTAAAGAATTCATAAAAAAAATCTAGTCTAATCTGCTCACGCGGTTTCATTGTAAGGTTTTTTAAATTGGTGATTATGATTAAAAGTAGTCTGCTTCACAACAACACACATTACCGAAATCAGTCAGTGTTACTAAAGGTACAGTTGTCAGCTTAATTTTCGACAGAATTTGCAATTTTGTAGTTCTCGCAGTTAAACACAATCGCTAAACTAGGCTCGCTGCTACGTCTCGCACAAAGTCCATCAACGACATTCTAATTCCAACCCTGACCCGTATTTCGTAAAGCTTATGTATAGTTTAAGTTGTTTTACTGGATACCCCACTGCTTAAGCCAGCGACATGTACTTAATTAGAGGACCGAGAGTCCGTGTAAATTGAAACTAATCTGTTTAAATGAAGCCCCTAAAGTTTGGTAATACAAAGCGTATGACGAAGGACACGTTTACAGCTGACTAAAGCGCATAAGTCTGCCAGTTTGCAGTTGCGAAACAAGCACTTGTTATACAAGCTCATCATAAACTACAGATAGACCTCATGTTCGATATGCGTTCACTGTTATGCCAGTGCCACTCACATTTCCAATTTGGAATGCCAAATGGCTGTCAAATTATACCTGCGATGTTTAGTACATAATAATACATATGTATGTTCCTTTAACCAATCCTTACATACGAGACTGTTTTTTGAAATGTTTCTTTAAAATCGAAATACTTACCTAAAACTTATTTCATAACATAACCCGATCGCTGAATAATTTCACGCACAAATTGGGCAGGCACTTTTAAACCCAATCAAGAAACGAAGAGAACGATTTTCGAGTATAAATAATACTAGAGGAAACTTAGGGCTATGTCGGGTAAACTTGCGCAGTGGGTAAGTATACGCGTTCACATAATTATATTTTGGACCGAAATAATATGGGGCTGCGTGCACTTACCCACTGCTTACGTTTATCCCAGATGACGGACTAAATATGGAGTTTGAAACTGGTATCATAAATTTATGTGATGTTCCGCAATAATTGCGTCGGTACATTATTTCCGGGACGGCCGCAAAAGACTGCAATTCCGTTGAGTAACGACCCGGGCCAAATTGGCTTCGTTATGAAAAAGATGGCTGTGACATAAAAATAACCAGTAACATTCTATAATCCCGACTGACTTATTTCGTGTTTCAGTATACATACTTTTTACCGCAAACAACCACTGATCAAACAAAATAGGTATTATAATGCGAGAAAAATGTGAGAGTGGTTCGAAAATTAGACTAAAACGCTCGAATACATATGGTACGTGTTTGTTTTCCTACTTGTCTTGTTCCTAGTAAGTATATTATAAATGGTATTTATTTGGCCCATCTTTGCCAGACGGATAATCTTTTCTTTGAGTGCGTGTCTCTTTGTTACTCCATGTAAATTTACTACTTGCTTAGAAATGGCGTATCGTTAATAATTTAGAGTAAAAAAATATGAAAAAAATCAAACAAATTTTTATTCCAATAATCGACAACAAATAGAGACGTACAGTATACTGAAGGAATATTATGTCAGTGCACTATACCAAAGTAAAATATCTAAATTAAATTTCTTCATAATGGCTACATAGGATAGTAATGATACTGAGTATAGATACTGGTTTCAAATTCCCTAAATTGCCCTAAAATACCAAAACAAGACTACATTATCTACATTTCGGCTTTGCCCAATGGCTGAGGACACCCTGTAAGTATTAGATAAGCCTTGAAATACGAGAGCGGGGAATATTTTCGTAAGCACAAAATCAAATTCTTAATAAAGGCTCAACGTCACATGTCTCCTACAATTTCTCCCGAACGACCGTCGCAGAGAGCTCCTTGAATAAAATAATAGATTCAATTTCAATGTAAGTAATTCAACGTTGTTTTCGTGCTGGATAGGTAGGCCGATTATTGAACTTTGTTGGGTATCTAGCACAGGGATGGGTATTTAAGGTGCGTGGGCCTTATTTCAAATGCAGATGAATACGTACATACCGAAAATTGAAGACGTGTGGCGTTTCGGAATTTTCGGATCACTAATGAAAGCGAAGCAAAAAGTATGAACGTACTTATTTATTTTAGGTTTGTTCATGTTGGAATGTTTGAAGAAATTAATATAAGAAAGAGAGCCGACGAATTGTCTATGATGTGAGTTTTTTAGTACCACGACGGTGACAAATAAGAATACGGTCTGCATGATGGTAAGCAGCTATCTTAGCCTATGGACACTTACAACCAAAGGGGTGTCACATGCGCGTTGCAAACCCTTTAGGAACTTATACATTCCTTTCTTGAAGAGCCCCATTGCATGCAGTCCCTTGGAAAAACCACGGAAGGAGGCTAATTCCACAGCTTGAGCGTTCGCGGATTCAAGCCACAAGTGCGTGACCATTAAGGCGATACTGTACAGTATTATATTATTCATGGAATTTCTAAAGCACTGCTATTATTAGTTGGAAATTTCTTTCCTTTCAATGAGCTTGGCTTGGCGACTTGGCTTGAACCTTGACCCGCGTAATCGCTACAGGGTGAGAACACGCTACTGTGTCATTTGGATGATTAGTATACGTAGGTCCTTAATTACTACAACTTAGTTATGTTTTTTATAGGCCGGTGTATGATCTTACTTACCTTTACTCCGTTGGCTTACCGACCACGAAGTGGATTTTAACACAAGTAGGCGCCAACGCGCTATGTTTTGTGCAATCTCCTCCCAGTTTTCTGCGTTCAGGGCGCGTAGGTCCTTCTCTACCTTGTCCTTCTCTATTTCGTCCTTCTACCGATACTTAGATGTATGATATTACCGATCTTATTATTACGTCAAACAATCAAGTTGGTTTTATTGTAATTGTGATGGAAAAAAATGTACCTACTGCAAGATAAAAACTGGTTACTTAGAGTTTCCTCATAGTCACTGTTTACCACTAACTAAAGTAGCCAGATCTGAATATAAATCCGTTGAAAACTAGTTATTACGTCATTGTAACGAAGCCTTAGCAGTACTTATTATTAAAATTGAAGCCTTCGTGCAGTAAACATAATCTAGGTATGAATATTAATGCAAACACATTCCGTTGTAAAATGTATGGGCGCCTAGTCTTATATTGAAGCAATTACGAATCTACGTATAACAATGCAGGTTGTTGAAAGGCAGTCGCATATGCAGGCGTACTGTCGAACTGTGCAAACTTAATTATCAGTCTGCGAGCACTGAAAATAATATTTAGACTTTATATTGCAGCGTAGCAGGTGATAAATTAAGTCTAGGCAAATTATTATCTTGCGAGAGCGAGGAGAACAGCCAATGAAACACGAATTCATTCTGACAGCTAATGGACGGTGTGTACCTACTATCGACATCAGGTCCAAAAGGCGCTTAAAATAAATATCTAAGAGCATTAACCTATCATATACCTAATAATTAGGGTTAGGATTTTGGTGGCATTTATTGAACATAGAGCAGTGGAGTCGATGCTACAAACATTTTTAACTTGAATAAATGATTAACTTATAAAATAATAACGAATTAGTGTTCGTTTCAAGCTGGATTTTCAAGGAATTTAAATAAATAGCATAAATTTTATTTTTGAGAAACTTATTTATTTAATTTTTAACTAGTTCTCACGAAGTCCGTAGATATTATATAACAATCATTAAGCTATATTACAAACAATGATTTAACTTCTATTCATAGGTAGTTAAATATTACATTAATATTATTAATTAATTATTCAATCAATCATAAAAAAATAAACAACGACTCCACTGTTCTCTGTCCATCTAATGCCACCAAAATTCCTAACCCTACTAATAATATAATTGAAGATATCCATTAAACATTTAACCGCACCGAAATAGGTAGATATCTGATAGTCGCGCGATAAAGATATAAATCATACCATGGCATGATTTTGTTACCATGGTAGGTACCACTATTTTTGTTACCATGGTACCTACGCCTGGTAACAAAATAGTGGTGATCCGTTTAGAAGCCCATTCGGGTCAAACTTAAAATCATGTTACGAGTCTTTCCGGTGGACATTTTAAAAGTTAAGGGCTATGAGAGTTAATTTTCTTATTAAACCCTTATTGTCATTTAAAGGCACACCTTTCCTATTGAATTGTATGATAAAAATCACGACAATACTCCTACCAGTTGCTTACTATTGGCCATAGGAAAGAGGGGCTCTACAGTTCAGCTGAACACGCACTTTTTCTTTCCTGTGGTCGATAGTTAACAGTCTGTGGACAGGTAGTAATGATTTTTATCATACAAAGCAATGGAAACGGAGGACGTCTTAATGAAGATTAGGCTTTCATAAGAAAATCAAGCTTTACGTATAGGCCTTAACTTTTAGATTGTCCACCGGAAAGACTCCGAACATGTATTTGCGTTTGACCCATTCAGTACCATTGTAGGAAAAAGGAGACATTTTTTTGGATGGTAAAACACCATAAAAAGTGATTTTTTGGCGAAAAATTTTTCCCTTTACTTTTTACTAGTAATCGGATTAGAATACTGAATAAATACGAAATTAAACGGATCAGTATTGTTTTTGTTACATCAAGTATTATTGCAATTAGGTATCTATTCTATTACAGATTTTGGGACATACAGAAATGAGATAGCAACAAGAGGTTATCGTGAAAACTGTAAGAAATTCGTGTTGTCTCAGTGTTCTAATTTAATTAAAAAATAATCTGTTTACCGACACGTACGCTACCTTTTAAATATATAATGAGCATGTGTTGTTCACTAATGCTGGTACATTTACTGATGGTACGCTAAGGATCAATACCGTCGGCAAGCGAAATGGCAATCGTGTTGGGTAAGCAATTTTGTCGCCTTGAAAGTTAATACAGTTACCCTAGTTTATCGTCTGTGCTAGTTCCGTAAGAAATTCTTAAGGTCGGCATTTTTATTTCCTTACCAAAATAGAATTTAAACCATTTTTTAAACATAAAATAGTACATTACGACACAAGTGTGAAAAATATGAAATTCGAAACGAGTGGCGATGTTTTAAAACACGACCGACAGGGAGTGTTTTAAATCGACACGAGTTACGAATTTCGTTTTTGCATGTGTCTCGTACAACGTTTTTTATTACAGATGGCCCTCCAAAGTTTTGGACTTGACGTAAAATGACCCACTTCTCGCACTAGAACCTAAAAAGTACACCATCTGTACTAAAAACACAATTTTAGGCACTGGTCTCACCGCGAGCTACTAAGCTATGAACTATCGGCTATAAACACGAACAAAAGATACGCACTCTCGTGTAAATAAAAAGAGACACGGCGATAGTCGCCCGGCGGTGATAGCTGATAGCTATTTAGTCACATGGGATCAAATAGTTCCGTTGCTAAACTGGCAATTACCCATTTAATTATATTATACCCGTCTGTCTGTCTGTAAATATTTTGAAAATCATATGAAATACAGTTTCCGTGCAACCAGCATCAATATACTTGAGATGGAGAGAGAGGTATTTGATGCTGACTGTACGTCTAAAGTTTATATTTAATTCATAAGCACAGGTTTTACTTTATCGTCAAATTATGCATATGTAAGTAACACAGTCAGTCTCCCAATTAAATAATAGTCACACGTAAGAATATTCTATGATGTAAATTATTTTTCAATGTTACAGGTAAAAGATGTCCTAAACCCAGGAACAGCAATGACCCTAATAAAACCCAATCTTTAGTGACCTCATACGGAGTGTAAGCGTGTCGGGAATCGGCCTTATTTCCTGACGGCTATATTGAATCCGGCTTTAATCTGCTCCACTATTGGCTTCAGTCGCGTTTAATTACTTTATTAGGCAAGCCGATACGTTACCGCTTTACGGGTACATATGTGTGAATATAGACCAACTGACACAGTTATCTGCTTATTTTTGAAACTTATTGCAATCAAAATAAGATATAGCAGTGGGCAATCCTGTTACGGTTTGGACATTGTAACCCCGGGCTGGGAAGATAGTACGAGTGGCTGCATAAATTGACGTCCTTCTTTTCGCAATTTTGGGTTTGGTCCTGGAGCATAAGTTGCTCCGTACGACGTACCTAATATATGTATATATATATATTTATATATTAGATATAGGGTATCTGAAGTTTTCAGTAGCTGATGGTGAGACATCATTTTATATAGGTGGATGTAGGGCATGCAATATGGGACCATTTTCAATAAATCACGGAATTTCGTGAGCAATTTGTCCAAACTCCTTTTATTAGGGTGACGTAGTCAGAAATTACTGTAGCGGAACCCTTATATTTCGCCTGGGTAGTGTATTTGTCTATCTGTCCGCATATTACAGTTGTTTTACACAAACTATAAGGCGAGATCGCTGAAATTGGGAACGTAGGTATTATTGCACAAATCATTTTATCTTGAGGTACATAAATCAATAGTCTTTCAACTTTTAAATCACTGGATAAAGATAATGAAAGAAATCAAGGATATAGTGTATGTACGAATCTACCATAAGCATTTTTTCATCACACTTGCTGTCTAAGCGCGCCATTGCTTGCATGCGTAGCGGGAGTAACAGAAAAGTGAAATTCTCCAGGGAGTAATAGAAATGTCAGTGCGTCATTTAACAACGAGGGGCCGCACATAGTGTGCCACTAAGAGGGATAGACATAGTCACTTACTACTAAGAAGAAAGTGCCACACAGGCACTTAGTGACGTATTCAACGCATTTGTCTGGCACTTACATTTAGCATCTAATGCACACACACACAAAAAATAGTGGCACAGTGATAAGGACGGACGATTATCGTTCCTTTTCACTTCCACTAGTAAAAAGTTTCATAAGACCATCCCTTTCGTTCTTGCTATTATTATAACGTTGTCAAATCCATATTAATCCTACATTCATGTTTAACAATATTTTGTCTTAAAACTTATTTTTTTGTCGGAAAGTGTGATGAAAAACATTGTATGCATCACGGTCGGTAAGCGGAATACTAACTCGAGTCAATAAAACTTCTAACACTCTCGTTAGTAATTCCGTACTTACCTCCCTTGATGCACAATGTACTAGTTAATTTACGAATGTAAGGCAAAAGTATTCGAATTATTGCTGAAACGTTTCATAGAAATCTTATACAAAGAAACTGTCTATCTTGTTGTTGTTTATATCTATTATAATTAACTAAACTAATGATTAAGATCACTACGTAACCCTAGGTACATTAGGCATGGCACGACAAGCTGTTGACTGTTTTTTTAAAGAAACAATGACCTTTTTCTTAAAAAGTAATGAAATAATAAATTAGCAATATAATCATGATTTTTATTCCCAAAAGGAGATTGGCAAACAAATTTTACTACTAATTACAATTACTTGTTAACGAAGGATCCGGGCTTTTAAATCATAGGTACAATATATATATAGGTACCCATCATTCTTACACGGAAATCTGAGAATTTATTCGACGTAACACCATTTGTTTGATTACTGATTGTTTTAAGGTAGGTATATCAATTGTATTATCATGTTCGATGTTCGTTACATATAATCGATTGTCAAGGTACCTCTTATTATATGACGATAAATATATTGAGTTACTTAAGTAGTAAGCATGATTTTTATATCATCAATATAATTTGTGTAAGATGTCCCAGATATTTATTTATTTATTTATTTATTTATCATAAATAGTAGTGGTAACTGGCAACTAATTTTCAACCACACAATACATAACGATATAGGCCATTCCGAACATTAGTACATAACTTTAGTACCAACTGTTCACCTGCAACGGCACGATTATCTAAGAGAAAATCCGGAGCTTTGCTTTGCTTTGAGTCATTCAGACATGTATTATCAATTTATCATGTAGGTATATTTACTGAAATCATATAAAGTGAACGAACGTGCCGTGAATATTTTTGTACCGTGTGTAAATTATTTTATTTTCTTAGAAACCTAATCAGAAAAAATATTCCTGTGATCCAAAATATCAATATTGGTCTTTTGGAATCCCGACATTGTTATACCGGACAATCAGCCCGCGATCACGGGATTACGTGATCACGGGATCACAGATTGCATGCCCTAGGTGGATACTACTTCACTTATCCAGCTTAACCTTGATATAAAATAAAACATATTTTTCTTGTACAATATGGACTCTACAAACCAGCAGTGAACAAACATGTAAAGCTAGGTAAATGAAAAATAGCTGAAATTCCAAGAAACCATAGAGTACAGAAGCCGTTTACCGTAAGTCCGTATGCTAGTTTGCCTCACACAATATTGTTGGTCTACAGGCGACAAAGTTGAGCTAATGGAAATGTGAAGTATTTCATACTTTCGCGAAGTCTGGGCAAACAATAACAAGGGCTCCATTCTTCCGACGACAGTGACAGCCCCACAAATGAGACTCATCTAAGGATAATTAAATGCGGAAATTACATTTGATTTGGGTACACGTCGAGAAATTGTTTAGGTCACCACTTAATTATCTAAAAACAAGATATGATTTAATGGTGCTATACAGGCACACGTGAAATATAACACGTGCAGTTTTTCTGTTTCGTGATAATTATTTCAGACTAGGTGGATAATAAATATTATAAAAGAAACATTTGCTCTATTATCTGTTACGCCTTTTATGTAGGTACGCAATTAGATTCCTCTTCATCTGAGTTAGCTTTTCCTTGAAGCTGATTTTAATGCTATCATATTTTGCATAATTCTCTGTTACAAACAGATTCTACAGTAATTAGGTACAGTCACCACTCGGGATTGTTGAGCCACTTGCCACTGTTCGCAACTTGGTCGAATAATACAAATCGGGTTCCGACCTCTTATGAGGCTGGTATCACGACTTCGGCCGAACTCTGCTGACCGATGGGGCGGTCGTTACTACGGTTAGCCAATGACCGCTCGCGTATTCTTCAGAAGGTGACATTACCATGGTTACGTAATAACAAAAATGTTTAACCAATGATTGTTCGCTATTTTTCCGGAAGCTGACGTTACTATAGTTACGTTATAACATCCGCTTTAGACCTGGAGACGTCAATCTAACTTCAGAGCCCTGATGGTAATTTCGTTCACTTTCCTTTTAACGGCTGTCACTGACAGGTATTTTTTCAAAGTTAGAATTTCAGTCAGAAACTATCAAGTTTCTATTATACATTTTTATGGCTACTGACAGATTATGGGTAGATTGTCAAAGGTTACCTACCATATTTCTACAAAGGTTACATTACATAAGTTTTCAACTAACGTCAACTGAGCTGTAACGAATGGTAATAAAGACAGCAATAGCATTTGTCTCTGTCAATGAAAAAAATAATTTAAAATTGCTCGATAACATGCCTATTTATATAAATATGAATGGAAAAAATACCTCGCCTATTAATATCAGATAAATCATGGCTACCGATTTGAAGCAAATACGAATAAATTACTAAACGGTTTTAAACAAATCTATGAAGAACTGTCGTTATCCAGTTTCCGCTAGGAACAACGACATCTAGCGTCTAATAATGGCCGATGACTAATCCTTAATTCTCGTAGACGAAGAAATTTTTATTATTTCAACTAGTTTTGACACACTGAAATTTTGACGCAACAAAGATTCGTATTTGACTGACATATTATTATCATCGGGGAACATCGGTCATGTGGTCGCGATCGTGCCTACTAACGAAAAATACCGAACCCATAATATTACACGACCAAATTGCATCCATTGCCAAGTGGCTCAACATTCCCATGTGGTGACTGTACATTACAGAGTAAGTACTTGTATAACTGTTATTATATGAGATGTTTAATCTCTCCTTGTGCAGTCAAGTGCAAAAATAAGTAGCGAAAGAATCCGCTCATAAATATGTTACGACGTTCTTATTACACAGAATTAGAGTGCACTGGGACATATTTTTGAACATTTTTGTGTTTACCTAATTTTGTCTTCGACTGTGCTCTGGAGCCGCAAACATCACTCTCGAGTATATTCACGGGTATAGTTTGCTCTCACTCTCCGGTGCGTGAAAGAATCCAGCGTTAATGTTCACCATATATCCAGAATTACAATGCGGATACCGTCAGAAATAACAAAATGGAAGGTTTACCTCGTCATTCACGGAACTAAGAATTACCCCGCAAGCCATTATATACCGCGGCCCATTCTACCCTGCTCAGTTGGCCCGGAAAAATAACCCCGCCATGACATTTCTGTCATGAAACCTTTCCAACCCGACCTACACATTTAATTTAGATAAAATATATCTTATATCCGTTACAGTTTTTCTTCCTTTGCCAGCTAAGGCATATTGATTGTAATAGAATTGTAAAGTAATGATAAGTCTTGGAATTTAGAGTTTAGGTATGTAGAAGTCGTTATTGCAGCTTCGTATGTATGTGTATGTCGTAACTATGAGAGTGATCGCATAGACGCATAGTATAATCATGTAGGTATACCGCTATCAATAATCAGCTAAAATGCTTGTTAGAGTATAATGGTATTTGTACTTTTTGATAGAGGCCGTACCTACACAGGCACAGGTAAGATTTGATATATCGCACCGTGTTATCCTATTCTTAGTGAAATCACAGTTTATCTGTTAAAAACCATTTAAAAAATCGAATTCGTTTTAGTTTTAGGTAGTAATTTATTTTATAATATCATGTTTGTGTTTCCGGTATATTTAGTATAATAAATAGTTTATAGATTACAAAAAACATCTTAATCTTTCCTGTACCCAAAACTTAATGAACATATCAATTTTGTGCTTTGTTAAAATTGTCTGAAAAACGTAATCGACCGTAGGTAATGTATTCTCAACTACTACTAGTAAACGGTTACCTATATCTAAAGGTATATTATATTGTATTATACGTATGTAATGGTATAATTATTCTTAGGCGTAGGTAGGTAGGTATATACTAATGTACGAAGGTCGTACTAAAAGGGAGTCCCATCTAAGAAAAAACAACAGTTTTCCGTCAGAAAATACATATTTTTAGTAGGTACAACAAAAACATGTAACAATGAATTAGTAGGAATTGTAAGTGGACGACAAACTGTGTGAAACTTTATATTATTGTTTGTTTTTTCATCATATTGTTTTTATTAGTAGCTTAACATTTGTGTTGATCCGATGATTGTCGACTAATTAACTTTTAATTGTTGTTTCGGTGTTTATTTCGACTAATTATTAAATTAATTACCAATACATTTTGATGTGATTATTGTTTCGAAAACTAGCTGACTCGAAGTATTCGTCGTCTTCGGAGTTGCCTAAGTTTTTGGGGTTGCGTGGGTACCAAAAAGGTGCACAAGGAACCCTTATGATGCTTCTTGTTCCGTCCGTCTGTCTGTCATTTTGTGTTTTTTTTTTCGTCGTCACGAATGACCTTCCGGTTTGCTGATATCAAAGTCACACGATAAATTATGTTTTGGCATTTTTATTCTTATCGATATATTTGTTTTGTTCGCAGAATTGACCAGTCGCGGCGAGCCTCGGAGCGATTGACCCGAATGTAGCAGTTTATGGAGAAGTGCACTTACATCGCGAATCATGGTGAGTGCTATGGAAATGTTACGATGAGAGAAATAGGTGCCAGACGTAATTCGACTTTTTATAGCTTACTGTTACTCTAGGTGTCGATGAGTCATTGTTGCAAAACTCGACACTTTATTTGACACAATGATTATCAATTGATAAAAAAAATTAAAACCGCAGTAAAATAAAAGTCAGATTTACATGAAATTAGTTTATTTAGTTTATAGGTATCGACCTATAAACTAAATAAACTAATTTCTCTTCTTAATGGATTAAATTAGGGGTTGATATTTTTACAGACTCAACAAACTCTAGATTTGAGATCAAATATTGATTGTAGCTCAACAAGTGATTCCGTTCTTGAGAAAAAGGGTCTTGACAGACTGATAACCACTCATTTGCTTTGGTAACTGTGGTTACCAGCTGTCACTCTTATTTTACATAGGAATAAAGCCCAGCCAGAATTTAAAAGAAAGAAAATTTAAGTTCCGTAAATTTTTTAGTTCTGAAATTGGATTTTCTTCATGCCTTAAGTATCAACTTACCACTTAATAAAATGCAACGGTTTGTTGAAATGCACAAAATATTGTAGCCATTGTTATTCATTACACATATATTTTAATAACGAAATAATATGGACTGGAAACAGATTTTTGTTCCCACGCTATACGCACTCGCGAATAATGACGTGTAAATAATTTGTTACAATCAAATAAAGCGGTTTGAATACACAATCAGTGTGCCACGTATAATAAATAACACAATGTGGATCGTGTAATGACAGAAATTGGATGCCTATCGTATAAAATTAATTAATTCAGTGAAACATATTGACAGTTGTAACATAAATTGATGAAACCGCCAAATACCGATTTTCAGGAAGGTCCAAAACCGAGCTGAACATTTATAAAGTATGTTGTATCTTTTTTTATTCTATTACAATTATGTTTATCTTATTTGTTTTATTATTGTGAGGTTTATTTTATAATTAGTTACTTACTGCTACCACAGTTATAGTTTAGGAAATGGCTGGCGCATACGCCAAATATGTAGAAAAATTTAGAATTTAATGAAAATCATCAAAATTGGATAACGTAACAACAAATTGAAATCGAGTGGCTTTTGAGCCATACAATGCAGATGGCGCTACAGCATTGTCATTTATAAACATAAGATAAGTACCAATTTATCTTTTTACATAAGGAAGGACATTTATTTTGTACTTACAAAATTGTACATACTTACATTAGGTACCTAAATGTAGATTTTTTTTATAAACCTTTACATAGGTACTTAATTAAACCGTTGAAAATTAATAAAATACCAAATTTTTTGTTAACGTATTCGTCATTTTTTTCTATACAGGGTGTAATCGTTAAGTGTTGCCAGGCCATAATTCCGTAAATATAGCAGATACCAGAAAACTTCTAGCTGATATCAAAAGTACGTTACCCAACAAGTAAAATTACACTAATAACTTTTTTTTAATAAAATCAGAAATTCTCAAATATTAACTTCAAACCCTTCCATACATTTAGTACGTAAACGTTCATTCAAAGAGTAGTTTAATACGAATATTTTTTTATTTAGGAATAAATGTTAGATTAATTATTTCATAAACGGTAGTATTATTATTTTATTACAATGTATTCGTACAAATAACGAATCTCTAACAGTTTTATCTGTTATGACACCCGACGTTTTTTAAGGCCAGTCGTCATACTAAATGTATGGGAGCGTTTTAACTTAGTATTTTTAATATTACTCCATCTATTTAGAAAAAGTTATTATTGCAATTTTATTCGTTGGGAATGCACTTTCGATATCAGTTGGAAGTTTATTGATATCTGTTATATTTACGGAATTATGGCTTAACGACACTTAACGATTACACCCTGTATATCAATATTTTATAAACACAATTCGATAAAGCGGGAAATTTGCAGTTTTAACTGTATAGGTACGTACTTAACTCAATTTCATCATTTAGGCGATTACATTAATTCATATTACAACTGACGATATTGTTTGTATACGTAGATATTACATAGATTAAGCAAAAAGAGATATATTTCAATTAATTGTCAATATCTTAACGTTATTTAAATACAAATAACGTTAAGAAATTGATAATTAATTGAAATCTACAAATACTTAAGTATTTAAATGTCTTGATTTTGTGTAATTGACAAAACGTTTTATAATTTTTTATATTTCGCGAAATAATCCATTATGGCAGCGCAACGGTAATACCAAATTTGATGATAGTTTCCGACCGAAACACGATAAATTCAATAATGTTGATATTTCACCGTATCCCGAGGGTGAAAATATCTCTTCCTGCAGGCAATGTACGCGAATAAAATCGGAGTGTACGTTTTCCTATTTTAAAACGTAACTTTGAAGCGGTAAGGGAGAATTTTACGGGTGGTCTATTTTATCGGTTTTACTCGGTTGACGTAAAATAAGTGAAAATATAATTGTTTGGCAAATTTTCTAGCTAGGCTAGAAAATAGTAGTGTTACTTTCGACAGCCATAGGTGGCTGTCGAAAGTAACACTACTATTTTCTTACTAAGAAATTTCAGAAAAGGGGGATTTAGGAGGAAACTTATAACCATTCAAACTTTAAATTTCATACATTTGAGATATGCTTTTCTTGTTTATGGAGTTTAGCATACGAAGAAGAACTAGACTAAACTACGTTTGGAGAGATCTAGTCTAATTGATAATGTTCAGAATGATTAAGTTGTGGGTGTCTACAATTTAGTTTTTTTTCTTGGAATTGTTTATATTGTGATTTATGGCGTATGATATTATTTCGACACAAAAATGCAAAATAAGTATTGCAGTTATTATTTTATTCAGCTGCAAAAATATTCAATAAAAATTCCTACCGATCTAAAAAATGAGTTTAGGAAAATCCCCTCGATGTAAAGGTTTAAAAATAGGATCAAGTGACGCCAGCCAACGAGAACAGCAGCGGTCTAGGTTGGATTCTGAAATATTAATAAACCTAGGCTAAAGACCTCTTTAAACTTTACGTACTATAAAGTAATGAAACATTTCTGATTCCGTTCTTTACGGCAGAGTTATGTAAATATGTGATACAATAATCTTCAGCAGACTATATCAGTCCACTGCTGGACAACGGCCTCTCCTTAGCCTATGCGTTGTTATGGACGCATAAGGAGATGCCCAAAATCGCCACGCTGGGCAAGCGGGTTGACAAACGCAGTAATGTGTCCAACAAGATGATGCTGCTGCCCATCATCAATCTACGTTAAATAAATGGTCAGGGATCACGACACCCACGGGAAAAGTTGGGGTGGTGACGCTTTATCTATCTATTGTAATTCTCTTTTATCGTGTACTGAACACTAAGGTGATCAGCATGCTTGGTATGATACTGTAAGTGTTGATTGTAAACTTTATAAATAAATAAAATAAAATGAATAAATAAATACATTCTTACAGCCACCACCATACGGCACAATAATAATCTGGAATAATTTTTAGTCCTATACTTTTACGAAATACACCAAAACTGAGAAACGAAATCATATAAGTACTTATAGGTGTACATCTCACCAGCATTAGGTCTGTAAATTATAAAATTCTTTAAAATAACTACGTGAATTAAGAATTTTAATTTGGATTCTTCCCTAAAAGTTGCTGAAAATCTGCCGTCTAATAAAATGCGGGCGGAGCGGCCTCATTCATTTCGCAAGCTTTTCAGAACCTCTCCTAATTTATTCTCTTCATAACTAACATTTCATGTAAGGTGAAAGTGTTTCTTCCTTTTTTTATACTGATTCAAAAAACATATATGTATATATGGCTTTTTGTAGGTAACTAAAAAGTCGCAATGCCATAATGTGTCTCATGATTTAGTTACTATAATTTCATAAAACATTTCTTCCACACATATAAAAGTAATTTTGATATCATGCGCTGAGAGGAAACCACAATATGGTCATAAATAAAGTTCCTGGTTGATTTTGTAAATATTAAAACTACCAAATAGTTTGATTGAAGCAAAATGAAGCTTTCCGTTTGAATTGTCTGTTCCCCCTATTCAACCGATTTTCAAGAAATACCTAAATGTTTCTTAAGTCAGGTATCTGAATTGTTTATAAATGTCCAAATAATATTTCCGTTCTTCTCTAAGTAAATGTCGATCTCGGCATTCTAGGCCAAAAATCAATCCGAAATATCCCTCTCTAACTACGTAACCCTACCATCGGTAAGGTTCCGTAGTAATTCAAAAACGTTGGGGTGGGTCCGATTATGAATGAAATGGTCTTCTTTACAAGTATTCTAAAAGCCGATTCTATGAGTATTCATGTTTTTTTTTCATATTTTTCAGAACACGGATCATTTAGAAGGGGGGAGGACTTTTTTTATTTTGGAACGGTTATCTCCGAAAATAAAGACTTTATGAAAACTTTCGTTTGAATCTCTTATTATTTTTAAAATACCCATTTAACCCATCTCCACGGGATGTGTCCGAAAAACATATTTTATTTTACCAAGTAGGTACTTGTCGTCATTACTAATATGTATAGGTACCTATGCTAAATCGCTAATTTCTAGTACTAACAACGGTCACTGATCTAAACTCCGGACTGACAGACAGACGGACATAGCGAAACTATAAGGGTTCTTCGATTACTACGGAACCCTAACAAGAAACAAAAAAAAATACTAAGAGCGTTCAAATAGGTTACTTTATTTTAAGGAATTGTAAGGAATACCTACATATAAATAGGTAAATCATTTGCCGATATATTTGTTAGTGGCCACCATTTTTTAAACCATAAAGTTTCTTAACCATTTCATAAAATTAATATTTTGGAATACTTGGCCATTACTTCCATTTTTTGAGTTAAAGGTTTATTTAGGCTATCGATTTCCATAATAAGTAATAATTAATCACAGTAAATAACTATTCATAATCAGGCTAATACAGTGGTTTTTGATTGCCCACGATTTGTATTAAAATTAGCAATTACAAATGAACATTTCTATCTTTTTACGACCATCAGGATTAAAATATGAATTATTGTATTGTTGACAAATTCCGAATAATTGGTTCCGTAGTAATTTGAGAATTTAAGTTTTATAAACCAATACCGTATTTATCAATTTTATCATACATTGTTCTGCCAATAGATAAATGGACCAAAAACAGCAGAACGGCTCTAAAGAGCGAAAGTTTCGGGACATATGTAATTTTTCATAGAAAATGCTATTAATAAGCAGTTTTCAAATATTTTTGTATGTTTACGGAACGAGTGGGATCCGTGTTAATGTAAAATATTAGGTATTAGAATATCGCTGATTTTTTACCTAATCCAAAAAACACTTACGTAGGGGAGGCCGGGGCTGAATGTTCCGATTTTCAAAGAACATGAAATATATGATGAAAATAATAAGATTTCAATTTTGATATTTGATTTTATTAATAATTCTTAATCGGTCTCTGTAATAGTAAAATCATTTCTGTTAGTTTCTCAATAAATATTTTTTTACAGGCATATTTTCGCTAAATTTCGGAAGGGAACATTCAACCCCACTTTGGGGCGAGTTGTTCCATGTCTGGGGCAAATTGTGCCACTTGGATGATATAAATAATGTATAAGGATAATGTATGATTTATTTTAAATAAAACAATAATTTGTACAGTTACATTTATTTACTTTTTTTATTTAATTATATAAACTTTAAAAAACAACGAAAACCATTAAACACTTTTTTATAACTAAAAAATATTGGCACTTCCGTAACAGAACTTAAAAAACGACAACAAAATATATCTGAACATCTTCAAATAAATGTTATTGTATCAATTTAACTATAATAGAGATGCATAAAGTCAAAAACCTTATTACAAACATAACTGCACTTATTTTAACTACTTAATAAATCCAATGGAAAGTGAGATCAAAACTTACAATTATAATCAAATAACAAAACAAAACTACTAACGTCAATATTATCATCTATAAGTTATCAAATTATTTTTATAAAGTGAAATAGAATTACAATGTAGAAAAATAATCAGTCTTATTTTAATCAGTCGTAATCAACTTTGGCACATTTTATTGTTATTCATCGTCAAATTCTTCATCTGACTTACAGTTGGGACACACATAAGTAATATTATCAGTTTCATTTGTACATCGCACATGTGCCCAATTTTTACACATGCCACATTCTATCCACTGTTCCCTTGGAAGAGAATTTGAATATGAATCACAACAAATTATGCAGTACCATTCTAGATCCTCATCAGCACTATCACTCTCACTATCTTGTAACACTCTTCGTTTAGCTTTTTTTTGAGCTTTTCCCTTTCCTTTATTCTTGCCCTTTCCTTTTCCTTTATTATTGTTGTTTTCTTTTCCCTTGTTTCTAACAGCTTCGTCTTTCCTTGCTTTCTTCTTTAGCTGTTCTTCAGCTAAAGCATTTTTTTCTGGCGTGTCAGTCAAAACAGCCGTCTTTCTTACACGGCGTTTTGTAGCCGTCTGCAATCTTGGGGGTGCCTTTGGTAAAGGCTTTACAATTTCAGGATTAAATACAGCTGAAGCATTTGTCTTTACTGGTGTTAAATTAAGTTCTTGGGCACTATTAATGGTCGCAAAGGAAGTCTGAGATACATCATCCTGATCTGTTGCAGATTCTTGAGGTGGTTCATCAATGTGACCCGATGTTGAAGTATTTATGGTTATAGATTCCGGCTGCAAATTATTCTGAGGTAATATTTGAATATTGGATGGTCCTGGCTGGTCATCCATTTCAATCGCAACTGAACTGCTATAAGTTTGGAGGGGTTCCTCATTTGATTCAGCTTGAGACGACGCAGCTTGTAACAGTGGCCGATCTGTTACGAAAGATGGTGCATAATCCTCCTCTGTAAAAACGCCAGGGTTAAAGGGGCATATTCCAGCCTTTTTAAAAGCGTTCATAATGTTTACAGGGGTTGCTGCTAAAGGCCATGCCGATTTAACAATTCCAGGAATTTCATAAATTGACATTGTTTTTCCCGGGTGATTTCGGAGCCAGTTGTCTTGAGCTTTAGCACAATACGATTTAAAAGGTCCATTGATGCCCACATCCAGTGGCTGTAGCCTGTGTGTGCAGTGAGGTGGGAACGATAGCATTATTATAGAGTTTGCTTTAGCTTTCTCAACTACGTTGATGTCTATGTGTGACGTGTGGTTGTCTAATAATAGTAAAACTGGTTCTTCTGGAGTAGGTTTCGTGAACTTGATAAAGTGATCCATATATGTGAGGAATTCAGTGGCAGTCATCCATCCTGATTTATTTCCAGCTCCAATTGACTCAGAGGGTCCATCTCTTAAAAACAAGTCTTTAAATTTTAAACGGGGAAACACAAACATTGGTGGAATAGTATTTCCAGCGGCACTTGCTGCTAACTCTACAGTAACTAAAGTCCCACGCTCAGCAGAAACTATAGCACCAACCTGTTTTATGCCTTTTTGAGCTACTATCTTCTTCGGCTTTAAAACAGTCGTGACTCCAGTCTCGTCCAGGTTCCATATTCTGGAAGGTGATAACTTATATTTGAGTAGAATATCACCGAGCTTTGTGAAAAATTCATCTACATTATGTTTGTTAAACGCAGATGCACGTCCTGCACTGGTCGCTTCTGGTGTTCGTATAGACAACAGTGGGTTCCTTTTTATAAATCCCGTGAACCAGTCTGCCCCAGCTTCTCGGTTCTTATGCCACGAATGAGGAATGTTTCCCAAAGAAAATTTAACTGCACATTCATACGCAAGTTTTCGCACTTCTCCTGGCAGCAAACCGAAGTATATTGATGAACACTTTAAAATGTAGTTAGCTAGCTCTTTTTCCTGTTCCGTGGTAAACACTGATCTGCTTTTATAACCTACAGTAGGATCTTTACCAGCTCTCATTTTTTTTACAAAGCGATGTAATGTCATGTGGCAAATTTCCAGTTCTCTGGCTACCGTTTTTATTTTTTTTCCATCTTGTATGACAGCGTTTGCAGCTTGGCGTAATAACGTTTCGGATGTTTGCCCTCTCTTAGTTTTCCGTTTGTAGGTACGTACCATCCTAAAAAAAATAAACATATACCGTAAAAATGTAAATAAAGTATAAGGATTGATTGGGGTAAGTTGTTCCGCGGAACCACCAGCCCCTTTGAGAGGGAACTTGTAGCCCCAAATCATATTCTTGTATACAAACTGTTATGCTAGCAAATTAACAAATTCAATTTAAAAAACGTTTAATCTATCGGATACTTAACTAATGCCACTCTACATTTGGAAAGATACACATCAATCGGTCAATAATAAAGAAAAATAGACCAAAAAGTTGAAAGACGAAAAAATTTACTCACGTGGTGTTCTAATAGCACGGTGCACACAGCCACTCGTCCGCCGCTGTCGGAGCAACTAAGATGGCCGCCAGCGCGGCGCGTCACCTGATGCTTGAACGACGCACTTCACGTGTATTGCTATCTCTTTTCTTTACAAAGTTATTACTGTCGGAACAACGTGCCCCGGGAACTTCCAGCCCCGGCCTCCCCTACTTTATCGTGAGTTTTCTCCGAGTATATAAAAAATAGCAAACCAAATCCCTTTTACCTTATATTTTTGCAGTTTTTTTAAACACTCCGAAATGTTATCTGTTCAAAACAATATAAAAAAAAATTGATGAGAAGAGTAATTTTATTTCAGTTTAATTTTAAAAAGGATTCATATATTCTATTTTAAATAGTACATTACTAAGGCTTGTTCACGAAATAATGTAGCCATCGTACTCAGTCTCCACTGCTATACGATAGTTCCATGTAGTTCTAACAGCCATGGGACACTAAATTGATTCTTCTGTTTTATGTTTAACAATCCCAAATCCTAAGACATTCGCTTAAAAGTCGACAAAATGAAAATGATAATGCTTAATGCAAAAGTTAACGCCCAAAAAAGTATGATCTTCCGAGACGCTTTAAACAATGTTTGGCTTGAAATCGGTAAATAAAATTTAGACATGAGATTCATAGTTTATTATAGTACCGATATTGTAATTTAGTTAAGACGCATCAGGAAACTAAATGATCAAAAATGTTAAAATAAGAAGAAACACTACTAAAATACAGAAGTTTAAATAAAAGTCCATAACTATGGAGCAATTGATATACTTAAATATCAAAAACAGCGTCCGCAGGAAGGTAAAGAGCTGTTCTTTTTAATAACATCCATTTAAAACTATGGTTTCATAAAAAAAAATTGAATTATTCTGCAGTGGCTTTCGTGAACAAGCCTTATAGAGGCCGGGACGAAAGGGGTTGCCGGCCGAGGTCATATAGATCTGAGGCTTAAAAAAAAATCAAAAAAATTTGAATGCAATTTTACTAAGTCTTAAAAATAAAATAAAGTCTTCTTTCAGCAAAATACGCTATCTATGATATTTAAGGTACTTTCCCTCCATGTGGCATCGCCGTGGGACGCCCTGTATACAAGTAGTACAGTCAAGAGCAAAAGTAAGTGATCACCTTGTGCCTTATCACAATCGGATAAGGTCTATTATCGAACAAGAATGATCACTTACTTTTGCTCTTGACTGTACCATAGGCCGAGGTATATTTATAACAATAATATTTCATTGCATGTTTAAGACAATAGTACATTGTGCATCAAGGGAGGTAAGTACGGAATTACTAACGAGAGTGTTAGAAGCCCGACGCCGGTAGGCGAAGGGCTTTTATGACTCGAGTTAGTATTCCGCTTACCGACCGTGATGCATACAATGTTTTTCATCACACTTGTCAACCAAAAAATAAGTTTTAAGACATAATATTATTAAATGACGTACCTACTGACATTTCTATTACTCCCTAGGGAATTTCACTTTTCTATTACTCCCGCTGCGCGCGCAAGCAATGGCGCGCTTAGACAGCAAGTGTGATGAAAAATAAATTAAATAGGTATGCTTGCAGGAGAATAGCTCTTGAGTGTATTTTTAGGTGGGTCACATAACCACTGGTAAGAAATTAGACGTAACGAATTCAGAATTCTGTTAATTAACATCATTAAAGTCGATGATGTCGCACCACAAAATTGTAGCGCAGTACGAATTTAAATCAACCTTGCAAAATCAGGCCATCGAAAGGTCCCCATTATACGAGCGGCGTGGCATAATTAAATATTCATTATCTTTCCATATTCCGTATTATAATAGAATTCGCCGGTCAACTGAATTAAATATTTCAATGTCTTAAATAGAAGTCCTCTCCTATGGGGGTATGTATTATCAAATAATACGTTAACATTATATTCAAATTCACAATGTTGTGGGTCTACCTGTTCTAGAGGTAAACAACAGCCCTTTTCATATCGCTAATTCAGATTAAATAGGTATATAATATTTCACATACCCTAAACATAGAACATTATCTCAACTACGGATCTTGCCTGGAACTCTTGGAAATACTAGTTTGTCCTTACTGTCATTAGCAGTGTTCAACGACGAGGGTGAGATATTAGTCTACTATTTGACATGACTTACGTCAAACTTGTATAAAAATAGCTCACCCTGTTATTTTATGTGCCCCTAAGCGAAAGCCGAATCCTGCTGAAGTTCGACTGTAGAAACACATTCATTACCATTTCAAAACTAAGATATACTATACTGTACACTCAGTTTTGTAAATTTCTTATGTAACATACCTATTGCTCTTGATGCCCAAATAAATAAAATAAAAAATAAAAATATTAAGGGTGCGGCTCCACTAACGCGGAGCGGAGCGGAGCGGAGCTGTGCAAGATTGACCAATTACATTCTTCAAATTCGAATTCGTAACACTGTGATGCGGTCTCATTGGCCGAGCTCCCACAGCTCCGCTCCGCTCCGCGTGAGTGGAGCCGCACCCTATCAATGAGGGCTACCAAGATCTACTAATGCGATTCAGTTTAGGACCTAATCTGAACCGCGATGTGTCAGTTCCATACAATAACTGTCAAAACTAAATCGCATTTGAGAGATCACGGTAGCCCACCTGATCCCTATAGTCAAAGAATGCTTGATGCAAGAAGGGCGCAGCAAAATAGTCATCAAATCCACGTCGTGTTATTTTTGTTTAAATACGCCCCTAGGTACCAAAAGCATAGAATTTATAAACTTTATTACTTATGCCTGGAGTATAAGGTCTAAAATTGTGTATATATTTACGCCCTTGGCTGTACTTAGCGAAGCGCGCGCAGGTTGCAGTGACCTTGACCAAATAGGTAGTTCGTGACCTTCTGCATAGGGATGACTTTGCGAATTCGCATCGAGTATATTTTGCTTCCCTGTGCTATGTTTGAAAAAGTTTCATTAATTAAACATGTGAGTGTCACACCTTTCATCTATAACCTAGGGCGTAGCGAGATTTTGAAAGATAAACCTTTCGGTTCCATCTTTCAGAGCCCAATGTACATATGTATGCCCAAATTGAAATAGTTTTTAAGTACCTATTATTTGTTTCACTTTAATTTGTTTAGTTCACAGTGATTTGGTTTTTACTGTTATGCTGTGAAACTTATTGGAATATAAATAAATAAATAATATGTACCGATTACATTGATTATGATTACTTTTAAAAATAATTTAATATTAGGCCAGAATTGCACCTGTAAATTTAATTGTATTTATATATTTTATATTATATACTAAGGAACGAGAAGTGTATAAAGCTCACTTATTCCAGCTAATAGCCTACAAGTTACATAAGAACAATCTTACAGGGCGAAGGCTGCCTTAATATGTAATGTAAGGGGCTTAACGTGTTAGTGTACAACATAACATAATAAAGTCGTCCAGCTATCCGTAGCTCGTAGCAAGATTCTCCAGTTGTGTAGCGAAGATCCTTTAGGTAACAACTTTAAAATGTTCGTAATGGTTTTTGTGTTAGTGGCAAATTGCAATGCAACGCAATCGCATTTTTCACTGTATCAAGATCGATGACATAATTACAGTTATAATTGATCGGTTACTTATAATTAATTGTTACTTACTTGTTACATTGTTTATTGTTTCAGAGTTTGATGACTGTCATCAAGTTCGGATATACCCTAGTGGTAGTTACGCTCCTGTTGATGATATGGGCCTCACTATCCAGAGCATTAGAGGTAAGATATTCAGTTTAATAATTTATCTTTGATTGAATACATTGGTTTATTCGGTTAGTTGAAATACAAATAATGCGTAAATATTTTTTTAAACGGGCATACCGACACTGCACCGCGATTGAATCCGCGATTGATTGAGGAATCTCATTATTGCGACTCGCCGAAATAACATGAAATAACGAATGAATATGAAATAATTACTATAATTACATTACAGAATTCTCTAAGTATTTTTATGAGGGGTGTCTTTTCAAAAGGGCTAATTTCCACACTGTCAAGGGTGGGTACTTATTTTTTTTTCTTTTTATAATAGAAATTCAATTACACAATTGACAGTGAAAATAAGCCTTTTTGAAAAGACACTCCTCATTTGCGTCATCTCAGCCCTCATACTTACCGAAGCTCGTATCTGCAACCCTCACTTGATAGAAAAACGCCCGTATTCAGAGCGAACGAAAGGTGACTTTTCCATGAATTGATAGCTGTAGATCCGGGGTTAAGTAAATTTGCTGCTGTACAGTCGCCATCAACTGTCGCCATGGGTGAATCAACTTTTTTGTCTGTTTTTACCATGGTTACGGTTTGCATAGTTCAAGTAGCATAATTAATAATTATGCATAAAACCAGTGTGACTCAGGCGACTGCAACCATGGTAATAATATACAGAAAGAAGTTGATTCCCCCATATGCACTTTAACGCCATGACAATAGAAGCGTGCTCAGATTTAAGTGAGCACCCTGGCCGCTCCGATATAATATATCTGATGTCGACTGTACATCTATTCTAAAAGCTTTCAGCGTGCATAATGAATGAGCTGACCCTACAACCGGTCATATGAATTTGCACGTACTGAGCTGAGAGTTAGGGCGAACATAATTGACATAAAAATTAGGCAATAGATAAATACTTACGCGCTGTGAATTTTAGGTAGTTCACTTTTCTTAGAGTCCAAATATCACAAATATTTGCCAAATATTTATCACACACCGAACGATCATAACAGCACAACATTAAAATCACAATATACACTTGAAATGTTCAGCACTAAACAAGTTTTTTATGCACGCCTATCATGAAATTAATGAATCATGACAAACCCAATAGTTTTCTCTACTTCTTTGTCGTTGATCTAAAACACTTTTTTATTCCAAAAAGTGGTACATACTCGTACTATTTGCTGTCACATGTCAAACTGACATTGAAATTAAAATAAGTAAACGTAAACATTTACTTGATACAAAATAACAACACGTCTTGGAAATGCAAAAGTGTGTTACAGCGCTATCCGTACTTCCCTTGCCTACAACGTCATTCTCTTAGTGTAACATACTGAACAAACTCAACTCAAACTCCCAATGTCCTCAGCTCCACGTAGACACCGGGCACCCGCCGTGCCTGTTCCAGGCACTCTGCACGTGTTCGAAGCCGGCGGGCGACCTGGGCATCGTGACGTGCAAGAACGTACCCATCCTGCGCGTGCCCGCCGCCGTCAACAGCTCCAAGGTGTTCACGTTGCAGCTGACTGGGAACAGGATTAGGGATCTGGAGCCGCATTTCTTTCAGGCGACGGGTAAGATTTGAAGAATTTCTTAGTAAGAAAATAGTAGTGTTACTTTTGATGAAAACGCAACAGCTATAAATGACAACTTAGTAAAACCTTGAATGACAAATCCACTATACACTATTTATTGTTCATCTCAAATAATATATTTAATCAAGTAAATTTAATTTCCTAGAAAAGAGCTTCCAGTAGGTAGGGGAAACACTTGTATTTCTTTTTCGCGTTAGACTTTAATCCATACATGAGAAATTTAAAACAAAACATCATCTCATACAAAAACAACCACAGCGTCATGTCTTTTAGGGACACAAAATAAGACAACGAAAATAATTTTGACTGAATTATTAGATTCATTAAACAATCCACTCTTCCTTAAGTTTTGCAATATCTACAGGAGAATCGCAAGCATTTTTTTTGTATATCCCTTTTAGAATAATTTTAAAATGATCATTATAATTATTCTGCTTTCCATTATTAACTCCAACCCATTACATTACAGGACTATACAGACTGGCTATAAACCAGAACCCACTGGAGACCATCCAAGAGGAGGCCTTCTACGGACTGGACAACACGCTGTGGGAGCTCGAGCTCAAACACGACGCGTTGTCCGCCGTCCCGAGCCGAGCTCTGCGGTATCTGCAGAAACTAAGACTGCTGGATCTCACTGGTAAATCCATACTTCATAGTCAACATCAATTAGCCTATACTAATCCACTGCAGAGGCTCTTCCTATTGATTATACGTATGGACGCATTAGGTGACTGGTCATAATCTCCTCGCTGACAAGCGCATTGGCGATCACGGTAAATGGTTCACTTTATAATCATGCAGCTGCCCATCATCAATTATTAACAAATTAATGGTGAGAGACTTCTTATAGTCGATTCTTACGTCATCCGCGGAAAGAGTTGGGGTGATGACAAAATTAAATGTATTCGTCGTGCCGTCATCTGATATATCTATCAGAATAATTATATTATCTCAGACATTAATTAAAATTTAGAACCAGAATCCACATCAATCGACCCTTAAGAAAATGTTCTGCGGGTTGATGTGGAAGTGGCTAAAGTATGTCAGACTGAAATTCAGGTATCTAAACTAACAAACTATTGGTTTCTTACCCATTGTGTGCTAATCACGACACGTTGTGGGATGGATTCAGTGCTTTAACGTAGCTTAGCGCTAGATGGGTTAACCCTTAAATGCATGACCTTGACAAAGTTATTACCAATATATACCAACTTATTTAACAATTACGACTTTAATAAACTTAGCGAATTAGCGAATTAATTATTCAAGAGTTTCGAGGCCCATACCTTATCTAAATGAGAAAATGTCATATATATACTTTTTCTGTGTCATTCCAGGGAATGAAATCACAGACATATCAGGCGACAACTGGCGAGGCTTGGAGAATACGCTGCAGACCCTCGTACTAGCGGACAACTCCATCGCCAACCTGCCGGTGGACGCGTTCGCTGGTCTTCCGATGCTCGAAACGTTGGACCTCCGCGGGAACCATCTCGCCATCATTGAAGCGGGCGTCTTCAGAGATGGCATGAGCAGACTTAACAAGGTTAGAGTAGTAATTGTTTATGAGGTCTGAAGGGAGTGACGTACACGGTGACGGGAAGGGGTAATATGGTGACGTAAATTAGGGAATAAGGCTTTTATATAGCAGTTAACTACCTAGGGCTTATGATATTGTCAATGATTAGAAAGGTGCTCCTTTAGGTTCCTTGTGAACATATTACGATTGTTACGTTAATATGGTTTGATTTCACAATTCGTGGAAACTTAAGATCTCAGAAGAAGAGATAGTTTATTTTCTGTGTTGGTACATTTTCTCTGGTGGTATGTGTACTTATTTTTTTTAATTAGTATGACCACAATCTACAGAACAACGACGCCCCATCCCATAATAATTATATGACTAATGGTTACCTATATATAATGTATTATGTATAACCATTGGTCTCTCTATGACTTACGCATGAACGGTTCGCTACGTGCTATCAGATTTTTGGTTGTAACGATTGTTCACGTTTATGTTTAAAAGTCTAACTGCACATACTAATAATAATATTAATCTTTTTAGCTTTTGCTTGGCGACAACCAACTGACCTACATCCCGTACGAAGAGTTGGCACCCCTACGACAGCTCAGAGTCTTAGACCTCTCCAACAACGTGATCAAGCAAGTTCCACCACTGCATGATATCAATGGAGTCAGACTTTCTCTGGATATTCTGAAGTAAGGGCGTTTTTTCATAAGTGTTTGAATAGGTACTATCTATCTATCCTCACAATTTCACAATCGTTTTTCGAGTGCATGTTTGAGCTTATTCATTATTATTCATAAGCGCGTTTATACATAGTCCCAGAGTGAATCTTAAAATGAAGCTGAATCATTATTTATATTTTGCGCTCATATTAAAAGAGAGGAAAATAAATGCCTAAATGTCAATAGGCTAAAAAATATTAGGGAAACATTCGATCATTGTGGTGATTAAGCTACTTAACTACTTAGCATATAACTACTAATAAAAATGTTTCAGGTTGGACAATAATGTCATCAAGATGCTTTATCCCGGTTCATTCAAGAATTTTTATGTTCTCAATCAGACTTCGCTCGACGGAAATCCCATTTATTCCCTAAGGGTAAGTCAAGG
>JALPQI010015705.1:0-29868 GCA_025490895.1 Thaumatotibia leucotreta | reverse complement strand
CCTAAAATTCCATAAGTAACAATTGTTTTAGTGAATGATGATAAGATGACTAGATGCAATCACAAAACGCAGAAAATGTCAACGTCAACATTGTCAGTATTATAGGTTATAATCTTTATTTACAGACTCGAACACGCATAAAAATAGTAAACTAAACAACTTTCAGAGTGTTCTGTTATAATTTTGTAAAAATAATGAATGAGAATGATTTAATAATGCATTGATTTGGCGTTGGTGTGCAACTACAGGAATGTGTTAAATTGGTGCTGGCGTTTACTTTTTCGTGCTAAGTTTACTGCGACAAAATCTTGCATTAAATACATGATACATTTGGAAAATTATTATCACTAACCAGGTCCCAATTTCACCACATTGACAAGTGCTATAATTGTAAATTTTCTGTTTCTCTAATCGGGAGCGTCTATAGGCTACAGTTACCGCTTACCAACGGAAGGGCCGTGCGTTTGTTTGCCACCAACATAAAATGTAATGCAGTTAGTTTAATAAATCAGCCGTAATTAACTACTTTTTTGCGAAGCAAAATTACAATTGTCACATAAAACATGACAATTGTAGCGAAATTCCGACATAAGCCGAACCTCATGTCAAGATTTAATGAAAATCGTACTAAACCTTGCGACAATTGTCACGGGTTTCGGAAAATAAAAAGTAGTTTATTACGGATACAGTAAAAGCTCTTTATTCGCGGGGGTATATGTTCCATAAATATGCCGCGAATACGGAATGGTAATTTATATGAGATTATAGGGGATACGTTCCTAGGTGACAAAATAAAAATAAAATAAAAATAAAAAATTAATTTGATGAAAGTTTTTGAACATTTTAATTAATCATTTTAAGACTTAGACAATGGTTTGAAGAATTTTGTAATTTTTTCTTGCTTGGCTGTTTTCAAATCCTCTTCTCTCCTTCGGCTCCTTCAATTCAGACTGATACACAGCAGTCGCATTAGCAATTTGCCGCTTAAAAATAAGACTTCGTTCCATAGACGGATCAATGTTCATAAAGAAATCGCAAAGCTCATTTGCCATTCTTAAACCTGCACTAAGATTTTTCAAATTAAATGTCACGTTTCCAGTGCTTGTTGAAGCCTCTTCTTCAATGGGCTGTGAATTTAACATTTCCTCCAAGTCGGTTTCAGTCAAATCTTCAACTTGCGATTCAAGCAATTCCTGAACTTCCTGTCACTTGATTACACTTGACGGCGGTGTCATTTAACAACATACTTTTGGCTTAGTTTTAATAATAGTACGGTCAAATCGTACATAATTTTACCCTAAACTCGCAAATCAAGTAGTATCGCTGCATTTTTAGTATGTTGTTTAGACACCATAGGACAGTATAAAACCATATTTTGCAAGCAAAAAAAAGTTGTGCTAGCTGGGTAGTACGTGAAAAACTGCGAAAATTACGGCCATTTTTTAGTTTCTGATTTTTATTTAAAAAACCTTACGTTTTTTGATATCATATGTAAATAAACGTTTAAAGACTAATAAATTTCCAACAAGTTGAGCTAACATGCATTACCGTAGGTCTTATCGTTTCAGAGATTCGAGACTTTAAAAAGTACCCCTTTTTGTAAACTAGATAAAATTTTGTGTTTTGCTAACGTTTTCGACTTAATATCGCCTCACCTAATTATGCTACGAAAAACATGCAATAATGACCTTATAGCGCACTTAATATTCTTTAATTTAAGGGTAAAATTAGGTCAGTAAACTTTGTAGTTGAAAGTATAAACCCGAAATTCCAATGGCAGGAGGCCCGCTATCTAAGTTTTTCATACAAATCGCAAGACGAGTTGCAAAGCTGCAATTTTGGTATACTATAAAGGCCTTATAGATATATACGAAAATGCATATTAAAAGAAAAACAAAAAAATAATTTGGGCATAGGACGTAAAAAACGGAAAAAAATTCGCACTTTTTTTAGTTTTTGACGTTTAACTAAAAATCTATGATCTTTTTGATACTGATTGCTATAAAACTAAGAAAGAACATTAATTTTTAAAGGATTTGAGCTACGTTGCATCACCGTAAGTTATATATATTTTGAGATACGACATTTCATAAAGTGCCCTTTTATCAAAACACAAACAAATTTTAGGTTACGTTAAAGCTATTCACTAAATATTGGCAAAACGTTCGCGCTAAGAAAAAAAAAGTAATTGTAGATAATAACTACATTAAATTTGGAACAAATTGAGCCGATAACAATTACTGTAAGTCTTATAGTTGGGGGTATACGAGGCTTCAAAACATGCATTTATTTTCTTAACTTAATGAAGGGCACATTTTGAAACGACGTTTCTCTAAATCTATATAATTTAGGGTAATGCAAGGTAGCTCAAATCCTTTCAAATTTCATATTCTTTCTAAGTTTTGTAGCAATTAGTATCAAAAAGATAATACTTTTTTAATTAAACGTCAAAAAGTAAAAGAAGTCCAATATTTTTTCAGTTTTTTTCGTCCTATGCAGAAATTCCTTTTTTGTTTTTCTTGTAAGTAATATGCATTTTGTACGTCCTTATAGGGCCTATATAATATACTAAAATTGCAGCTTTGCAACACGACTTGCGATTTGTATGAAAAACTTAGATAGCGGACCTCCTGCTTTTTGAATTTCGCGTTTTTAGTTTCAATCACAAAGTTTACTGACCTGATTTTACCCTTAAATGAAAGAATATTAATTGCGCTATAAGATAATTATTTCATGTTTTTCGTAGCATAATTAGGTAAGGCGATATTAAACCAAAAACGTTAGCAAAACTCAACATTTTATCTAGTTTACAAAACAGGGTACTATTTGAAGTCTCGAATCTCTGAAACTATAAGACCTACGGTAATGCATGTTATCTCATCTTGTTGCAAATTCATTCATCGTTAAACGTTACCTGATACATATTGTCAAAAAACGTAAAGCTTTTTTTATAAAAATCAGAAACTAAAAATAGACAGTAAATTTCACAGTTTTTCACGTATAACGCAGCTAGCACAACTTTTTTTTGCTTGCAAAATGTGGTTTTATACTGCCCTATGGTGTCTAAATAACATACCAAAAATGCAGCTTTACTACATGTTTTGCGAGTTTAATATACGATTTGACCGTACTATAAGATCTATTTTACTTTTTTATTTCTGTTTATTTACATTGTCAAAAACACCGATCGCGGCGAAGGCATCATTTAACAACATACTTTAGACAAACTTGTAATAAGATCTATTTTACGTTTTTATTAGTCCATTTGACAAGGATATTGGATTGGATACCTATTGGAATAATTTTATTATTATGTATGTACTTATTAGATCCGCGAATAAAAAAATTTTTAGTCGCGAATATAGAAATTGGGTCGCATTTTTTTTATCCGCGAATAGTGAAAACGCGAATAAAGGAAGCGCGAATAAGGAGCTTTTACTGTATAATAACGTTATTAGTAATAATTTTATATTGGTGGCAAACAAGCACATGGACCGTCCGATAGTAAGTGGTAGCCTTAGCCTACGGAGGCCTGTGACGTCAGTAACAGTGATATTTTTCAATTTTGCCGAATCAACCTCCCATATGTCCGTTACCTTGTGAGCCAAGCCTAGGTACTTACTGACTTTATCCTTCTCGGCTTTCACGAGGTTTTCGCCATGGGGGAAGGCGATGTCGATGAGTATCACCCTGCGTTGCGATTGATCTTTCAACATGATTAGCTACAATAGTCCCGTTCGTGAAGATAGATCGATCCCAGCACGACCATTTTCGAGAACTGCCACAGATATGTATTTATTACTATAAATACATATCTGTGGCAATTCGAAGTGCACAAGGCTGTATTGAGGAGTAAGCTTCTGGTGTATAATCTTGGTTACGAGGTTGTGTCTGTGCAGGTACTGGGTGTTAACAACCGGAAATAATATGCCTGAGTGACTCACCGGGACGGCGGCATATATTTCCGGTAGTTATTAGTCATGATAACCTCGTTAGCAATTGCACAGACAAAGCCCCCGGGTCTCTCCAAAGAGGTCCCCGAATCGTAACCAATTCACCGACGCGGACAGATCCTCGTCAGGTCTCTGGAGAGCCTTGTACCTAGAACCACCCGTATAGCTCCTTCCTGTAATTATTATTGTCCATTTATATATTTATAATATGAACAATATCTAATATTTTACCATATTTTAGATTTGTTTCAATGGCTGCGAGACGTGTTTGGGGGCTCATTATTAGTGTACGACAACTACTGCTTCCTCCGACAGAAGTCCAACAGCAGGATCAAAAATGTCTTCGTTTACCTCTGCAGTGTACCTACCTGCAAATCGAGAATCGTTGCCACCGAAGAAAAGAAGATTATTCATATAGACGTGGCTCATACTCATTGTCGACCAAAGTATGTTATAAAGAATGGAGTTTATATTCCACACTAATAAATAAGTTTTCTCACACTTGCAATGATTTCTCAAAGAATAATTTTTCAATGACATTAATATTTAATTTTTATTTGTAAATTTATAATTCTGTAATTTTTGTACTTAGGATAATGTAGTAGTTAAGACTAGTTTTAAGGTTATAATTATTTGCTGTGCCCTTACAGGGTATCATATTTAACATGTATTGTATTTTAACCGACTTCAAAAAAAGGAGGTATGTATGTTACCTGATATCTCCGAGAATAGTGAACCGATTCTAAAATTTCTTTTTGTGATCGAACGTGTATTACCCCGAGATGGTCCCATTGGCACCAAGTTGGGGTCTGATGATGGGATCCTGGAGAAATCGAGGGATCTCTTCAAATGTTATAGGTACATGTATGGCGCTTTTGGTAATTTTCATTCATTTACAAGAATTTGCATTCAGAAAGTAGGATTTGAGGAAACCGATGATGGAAACAAATCGGGAATCTTGGAGAAACCGGTTGAAGTCGGTTTTTTAAATTATTAATTTGGTGATTATAATTTATATGAAGTTATGATAGCATGAATAAATGAATATGAACATGAATATGAAAATTACGGTACAAATTATCTTAAGCTTAATCTAGGTACATGAATTTATATTTTGCGATGGTCTTAACGTCATATATATAAGGCTCATTTCTAAAGTGTCAAAAGTGAATTCTTAGAAATTTCTAACTATAGTGATCATCATGTGCTAAATATACGAGTAAACTAGCTACAAATCAATAATGTATAATAATAATGTAACAATTTAATTTACTATTTCGAATGTCAAATACATATACTCATTAAGAGAATACAGTGGATGTTTCAATAAAAGGTATCTCAGTTGACGCTTGTTGTGTTTCCTCAGATGTTTCTGTACGTAATTCAGAGGGTAGACGCTCATAGTATGTGGGACCAATCACACTGCGCAGAAAGCGATGTACAGTGGCGTTCAGAATTGCATGGACGATTTATGTATGAATTCATTCATAAACTGTCCATGCAATTTTGAACCCAACTGTACACTCCTGAGCCGCCTACAGGTGTAGTGAGAAATTACTTGCCTTCGGAAACGTTCGTAAACACATGCTGTTTCAGGCAGTGTCACCGAGTCTGACTGAAGTAGCATGACAGCTATTACTGTCAGTCTCAGTGAGATAGACTGAAACAGCATGACGTTGACGAACGTTTCCGAAGGCAAGTCATTTCTCACTACATCTGTACACCGGTGTTGCCCCTGGCTGCCCCTTGTGACGGAATTTACAGGGGCCCATCTAGTCAGCGGCAAGTCACCGCCTGCCTCGATAGCAAAGAGAAATCATTGTTATGGCAGGTGTCCGGACCTCTTTCCTATAGTTTCATCTCTTATCCATCCAAACTTCATCGCCATAACTCATTAGTATTTTCCATTTACTTCTCAATAGTCTCTATACGCATGCTTGGACCGCTTTACGGATGTCTATTGTTGTGCCTGAGATTGGATTGCAGCAGGTGTACAACACAGCAAATTTCTCCAAAAGGCCCCTATTGGATCTTTTTCCCGGCGCAAAAATCCGGGACGTAATAACCCGTTAAACAAGGGAAATACTGAACTTGTTGGTACCAAATTTCTCAATCCCTGCGTCAATTAAGTAATGCGTCACATTCTAAGTATAAAATGTACAAATAACAAAATTGAATACTTACTCAATAAATATCAGCAACATATAACGTTATGTCCGCGTCAATTTCATCATTAGTGATTTTAATTAATCGATAGTTTAATTTCAGTCAATGTACACTGGGTGCGAAACCTCCGTGGAGGATTGTCGGTGGTGTACAACGACTACTGCTTCTATCTGCATAAGGCAAGCAGCAAGGGGACTACAAATGTTTATTGCTGCAATGTCAGCACCTGCAAATCGAAAATACACGCCACGAAGGACAACAGGATAATTTATGCCAATGAATGTCATACTCATCCGGCAAAAAATTACATTATAAGAAATGGAATTTATATCAAAATGTAATCATTGCTGGGAATGTATTACCTGGGTCATTCTTACATTCATTGCAGGTATTTTGTCCCAACTGCCGAGAAAAAAGTTTTTTAAAGGTATTTAATGAATACTACATACCTACACTATTTCAAAAATTCATTATTAAACGATTCCAACTATTTCCTTAAACTTGTTAGCTCACGAACAAAATATTTGTGGTGAATAAATACACAAATAATGCCCTCGCCGGGATTCGGACCCGAAACCTCCACTTCACTATCAACTAGGCTACGGAGGCTGACAACTGTTAGTAAATAAATGTTGTTTATAATAATGTTGTTTTAATCATTAGGCTTAATACAAATTCCTTCGTATCACTATTACATCTCTTATTGCGTTTTGGTTACAGTTATAGCGTAAGTTTCCATAAACAGTCTACTTATTAAAATATACTTCCAACAACATTTGAATAAAGTAGTTTGCCTTCCTCTTTGCTTTGATCCCACAATCAATTTCTCCCGAGTGATGTTCCAGCACATATTTCGGTTTTAGCGGTATTAACATGTTCAGCAACCTTAGTGTTCAGTGTAGAGCCAGTTTGATCAATCTATGTACAGCATTTGGCTCTGCTCATGGGTCGACGACGCTATTTGCTGACAAATTTATTTTGACATTTACTGAGTCTGGACATTTTAGTTCGCCAAAAAGTTTTCCAAATCTTTCGACGAATAATCTTATTGCTATAATTTTATATTCAAGTTTGAGCTCTTGGTAAATATATTTTTTAAGGTAGTATTATTTTTTCTTTTTCAGTATTCATAGCGCGCAACGCCAAAGGTTCTGCCGTGTTGGTATACAATGGCTACTCATTCTACTTACACAAGCACAATAGCAAAGGAAAGAACAACGTCTGGGTATGCACTATCGGACCCTGCAAGTCTAGAATCATAGCCACCAAGGACGGAATGATCCTCCGCTCGCAGTTGGAACATACACATAAGGCGCCGAGTTTTGTTATAAAAAATGGAGTTTATCTGAGAGTATAATATCTTATGAATGTTATTTAGGTTATGAAGGAAAATTTATTACGAGATTAGCAAATAAATTATTGGAAGATAATTTAAATGGGGTATTTAAGATAAATCGAAACGGAATAAAAAACGTCTTCCTTGTTCATTGTGGCCCCTGAAATTTAAGAATGTATTTTAGATTAAAATATTGTTAGACTATTTACGTACACGAGTACTTATGTAATAATTACACTATCAAATGTACAATCAATATATAGGTACTCAGTATCAAGGTAACTCAATTACACTTTATTTTCAGTCCAATATTATCGGAGCAAAACGAACAAATTGGTGGCTGTGGTCAACGACTATAGTTTTCGCTGTTACTGGGCCAATGAGAACGCATCAAGGAAAACCTGGATCTGTACCAGAGGCCAGCAGAAATGCAGGGCTAAGCTGATTACCTGTCATGGTAAAATTGTCCATTCTTATCTGGAGCATACTCATGAGAGATCCCGGTATGTTATTAAGGATGGCTTTTACCTTACTTAAGTACGGCAGAACTTTAATTATACAGTGTGTACGTATATTGTAACCAGACGTAGATTTAAGTATTATAATCCAACTTTTATGACAATTATTAATTTAGCGTGAACTACCATGCCGTAATTAATTATTGTTTTTTTTTGAGCACCAATGTACGGCGTACACTTATCACTAGTGACAGTTGTGACATTACGATGTTTATTGTCAACAAACAACAACAAAGCTTTACATTGCGTGCTGAATTATTTCATATCACAAAAAAGTTTTATTTTTTAAATAATTTTACGATAAATATATTAATTAGTGCCTATACTAAGACCCCCTAAAGTTTGCGGTTATATCAAATATACACGCCGTACAGACAATAATCTATAGTTATTCTTCTTCGGATTGCTAGTGATGCAACATTGTGGATTTGGTGTGTCAATTATCTATTATAGTTTAAAAAAAAACTTATTTCTGTAAGCTTGAACTTTCGATTGAATAAAGAATTAATGTTTATATTTGAATCATTATCCTCACGCATTAGCCGCAACCTATTTGGCTCAAAAAAATTGAGTCACTCCTCATTGAAGTATCTGTATGAATTTATAATCTAGGTTTAGTAGAGTTTATAAATATCTATACTTTTCTTCAGCTTACTATTTTGAACAGGGAAGGTTAAATACGCTCGTACTCGCGTATTGGTGCAAGCGAAAAGAATAGAAACCAAGTCCGCGTTAGTCTCACGGCGGCAGCTCAAGATAAACATGGTTCATCAGTGAAACGAATGTCGGCGAAGGGTTTTGTCAGCGCCTCGTGTATCGTAAAAAGGATTTGTCGGCGCCTCGTGTAAGTACCGTTGAAAGGTTACAGTCACAAACAAAGCGTTCTGTCGGCGAATAGATCACAGTCTAAACGTTCTGTCGAGGAAACAATTACAGACGACACGTTCTAGCGACGAACAGTTAATATTGGCGGCGGTCGGTTTCAGATTCCCCGGATGTAACTAATATTACAAAATAATCGATAGTTCCTAGTAGTTTTGTATGTAAACTGGTAAACTGCATTCAGCTACTTAATTGGTTTTTATTGCAAACTTACAATGCAGCAAATGGGTCCAAATTCTTTTCGTTGTCTTATTTGTATATCTAAACGTGATGATTTTTGTATTGAGACGATGTTTTGTATTCGATTTCTTATGTAAGGATTAAAATCTAGCATGAAAAAAAAAAATACAAATGCACCGGATTTTTTAAATTTACTTAGTCGAAATAGTAACTAAAAGCGCGACAGAGTGGTATGAAACAAGACAACGAAAAGAATTTTGACCCAAATAGGTAATAATTAAGATAGCATATAAATTCTTAGCGTATTAAAATACGGAATATTTTCAGTAAAAAAATACAAGCGGGATTGAAGTAATAAACACCATTTACACAGTTACATTTGTTTTGAAACGCAAAATTTTCGGACAAATTTATTTGTTGCCGGGTAGGTAAAAACATTAATCACGTTTATTTCTCCTGCGTGATCCTATTTTAGGTTCTGATGTTCTATTATCAATACAGGATCATTTTTATGTTACAGTTGCAATCCAATATGTCAGAAACCCTTTCAAAAAGCTGCTCGCACTTGTCGACGGATACACATTCTCTATGGAGGCCGAGACTCTCTCCACCAAGGCGTGGAGGTGCATCCGCCACAACACCTGCAGGGCTCGCTTCACCGTCACCCACGACGGGGTGATGCTCAAGAGTAACCTCGAACACACGCACGAACCCTACAAGTACGTCATTCGGAGCGGTGTCTATGTCAAGATTTAGAAATGTTGGTTGCTTCGGAGATTCATTTTATTCAAGCACAAAAAAACGAACTTTGATCGTGCTTACGATTATCTCTATGTACGAGTATGTAGGTTATAAATAAATGTTGATGTTTATGTCTCAGACGTCTATGTAATTTTAATAATTATAAGGTATGTTACTAACTTAACTGCTTCTGTAAGTATTTGTTTGGCGGTTTACTTTGTAGCTTGCTTTGAATTTTCATTCGTGTAAAAGTACGAGCCGATTCTTTCCTTATTATAGTAAGCGACAAATTGGGATGCTTGTATTATAATTATAACGCTAACATTAATTGTTTTTTTATTGATATGCATTTTGTAGTCACAAGACACCAATTCCACCAAATCGTGGCACAGTACCGTCTTAAAAGTATGCTGTATACTTAACGGAAATTTTCAGTGCTTGTCGTGCGAAGTACAACAAATAAGCGGCTAGCGATTATCAATGGTTACACTTTCTACGAGCACAAAAAAGGTGTCAGAAGGACTAACTGGCGTTGCACAAGGCACAATACCTGCAAAGCCAGGTTCAATGCGATGAACACTGGCCTGGTGTGCAACCATAGCCTGGAGCATTCTCACGAGCCGTACGACTATGTCATACAGGACGGTGTATATATGAGGATTTAATGTAGTTTCTTTTATTTTGGTATATTTAATATCTAAATGCGTTAAACATTAATCTAAGTATCTGTTTATAGCTAGCTCTACATATTAGACTACATTTATTTATGTAACCTTACTATGAACGATATTAACGAATATTCTAATCAATCCACTATGGTAGTCTAATCGTATCTATCGTAATAATTTTGCATTTTACTAGGATGTAAATATAAATTAATATTTTTAAATATACTTAGGTACATTGTTTTTAGTAATGAGTATTCAATAAGCAATTGATATTAAACGTTATTTTATTTACATTGTACATTGTTTATTTGGGCTTAGAACAACATACTTTTTATTTACACATACATGAATTCATCGCAGGATACAGGAACAAAGTTTATTATTATTATTCTTGACGCCTACTTATTAAAAAAATAATTTCAGTGGAGTACGTCCGCAGTGCAAACAATAAACCCCTGGCGCTGGTCGCCGGTCACACGTTCTTCGTGGACAGCGTCAGTGCCACCAAGAAGGTGTGGTACTGCCGCTGCAACAGGACGCACGCCTGCAAGGCGCGCTTCACTCAGTCCCTCTGCGGGGTCGTCATCAAGACTCACTTCCAGCATAACCATGACCCACCAGCTTATTCTCTCAAAGATGGGATTTATTGTAAAGAAATTAAACCGAGAGTTAAAAAAACAGCTATTAAATTGAGTTCATCCTCTTGATCTGCAAAGTTATGATCAAGTAGCGTGTGGTTGAAGAGTAAAAGATCAAATCATTAATAAAATGCATAAATGTAATTAATAATGTGACAGCAATACTACAGTCGAGAAAAATTTCCTACCCATTTCGTACCTTGTCACAGTGACAATCAATATGAAAGCTGCTAGGACTGTCATATTATAACTACTATGACAAGGTACGAAATGGGTAGGAAATTAAACTCCTCGACCGTACAGTACACCGAATAAATCTTTCTTTATATTTTTTTGTATGTAGAAATAAAATATTCCGAAATGGATATTGTGACGAGTTATATACTTGTTGTCATAGAAATGTATACTAACAGATACATTGCTGCTCACTACATCTCCGAAAATTAATTGTGTGGTCATAATTGTATTATTACTGATACACAGTCCTTTATTACTCATTACACTAATTTATCCTATTCCTGGTGTAAATTGTTGCCTGTATTAGATTAGATTTACACATGTTTTTATGTTTGAGTTATCAAAAGTTGAAATAATTTAAAACTGACCTGATCTTTTAGCAGCTAACGTGTAATAATTATAATTGAGAAACATAATTTTAAGTATATCTTATATGTAGGTTTCTTGATTTAAAATGAATATTCGTGTAATGCTCCTTTTATTTCCATTTTTCGCAAGACATTTATCATCATCATCATCATCATCATCATCATCATCATATCAGCCGAAAGACGTCCACTGCTGAACATAGGCCTCCCCCAAAGATTGCCACAATGACCGGTCCTGCGCCACCCGCATCCAGCGGACTCCTGCGACCTTCACCAGGTCATCGGTCCACCTTGTGGGGGGCCTACCCACGCTACGCCTTCCGGTACGTGGCCGCCACTCAAGAACCTTCCCGCCCCAACGGCCATCGGTTCTACGCGCAATGTGCCCCGCCCACTGCCACTGACATTTATCATAAGGGCACCGAAATATGTAAACTGGTGTAAAGTGAACCGCATCTTTCAAGGTGTATTCAAATTATACATTTTATTTCAGATGTTGAGTATGTTAAAAACAATGCGCAAAAAGACCTAGCCCTCGTCAACGGGTACACGTATTTCCCGGCGAGCTATAAGCATGGTCTCTACAACAAGAGGACTTGGCGATGCACCCGACACAACTCCTGCTCAGCGAAGTTCACTATAAAGAATGGTGTCATGGTTAATTCTAGCTTGGAGCATTCACATGAAGCGAATCATTATGTTATTCGAAACGGAATTTACATAAAACTTTAAAGTAGAAAAAAAATATTATTTTTTTGATAGCAATTTATTGTGCTATATTATAAAAATGTTTTTATCATGCAATAATAATACACTTCCGTTTCCTAAACTGAAATAGGTTGCTTCTTACAAGATGAACAAAGAGAAAGACGTCTAATATTTATTAGTTTTTTTATATGGATTACGCAAATGTTTGTAAAGCGAGAATTTCCATTGATATGGATATATTTCATGGCATAGACAATGATTGTCTTTTATAATTACGCACTAAGTAATGTGACACCCAAGTTCCATTCGCCACCCATCGCGTATTTTTAAAATGTATTATTCGGATTGATAATTCTATGGGATTCCAGGTTTGTAGTACATAATTAATCCCTTGTAGCTATATCGCTATACCAATATTACAGGATTCTATGTTACATTTTCGAGATAATTAAATCTGGACTAAGAGTCAGTGTGACAAGGTTCAAATTTCGAGTTAACAAAACCGCAACATAGAACATAGCATTTCTTTCATATGTTATTCACTAAGAAGGCACTGTACAAGTGTACATTTGTTTTATCATAGCTGTTAGATTTTCGATACATGAATATATCATTAAATCATGGTTGTTATTTTATTTATTCCACTCGTTGAAAGTAGCTACCGGGGATGGTTCTGCAAGTGCGCACTCGATTCAAAATTCAGTCACGTTACCCCACGGACGCAGTGGGTAAGATTACGCATATTTTTCAGTCCAAAATATATGTGACTGCCAACAGTTATCCACTGCGTACGTTTACCCCACTTCACTCTGTAGGTATAATGTTGATAAAGTTCATGGATGAATATAATTTACTGTTTTTATGCAGTAGTATTATTGCTCGGGGCCGATCAGTTATTGTAAGTTGGCCTTCTTGTGCGCAACATGTGCACGAAGCGAATAAAAACATCTAGAGTTTGTCGCTGGTGCTTTATTATCCATTTATTTGTATTTATAGTTTTTACTAGCTTTGTGTTATCTTTATTTTATAATTACGAAACAAGTTTAAGTTAGACTGAAAAAATATGATTAGGTAGTATGACTTAAAATGGGATATTTACCATGTAAATTGGAATTATTGGGAACCCGATATCTCGGCACTGTTATATATACAGGGTGTTTGTTATGTCGTTAGCCAAATTTGGATATGTCATTCACGATCACCAGTACACAACATTTTAGAAAAAAAAGTGACACTTTTTTTTAGTTTTTTTTCCCGTTTTTTATCCGGCAAAAACATAATTTGTGGTCACTAGGCGAGTTTGTTTCAATCTGTGCGATTCGATGGCAGACAAAAGGGTAGCAGGTTTGAGTAGTCAAGTCTTAGCCAATCACGAGTTCATCACAAGCACCGATCAGCCGACGTCACTCACCCCACCATCGGCACTAAACAATGAGTAAAATGTCCTAACTACATGCACACACGATTGTTATTTGATTAAAACTGCCCAAGCGCATACCTACCCTGTACCTGCTCGTCGTCATCAACAATTCAATTTCCTTAGAGAGTGCATTAGAATCGATATCTGAGGTAAACCAGTACGCGTCTGTATGACGGAACATTTAAGTTACTCCGTTCTTGAGGTCAAATTATGCTGGCTCGGCTGATCGCAAGATGCCATGTGCCATTTGTACAGCACTCTGTAAACAAAGAAGGAGTGCGCTTGCGTGAACGCGCTCGAGTCAAACTACCCTCAGATCGGCGCGCAACTCAAAATACCTTCATTATTAGTACTGTATGCGATAGACTGATAATGCTGTCTGCCTTATTTACCTGCAAGTTAAGCTCCACCTCCATTCCCCACCACGCGTAGGAAACTTGTTACGTACGTTATAACGCATTGAATTAGTTACCTTATGCGGGTTTAATTATAGTTGCAAACTCAAACACCCTTTCCAATCTGATTTGGCAGTTATGAGGTGTTGGGGCAGTACGCAAAGTAAGCAAGTGATCATAGTGACCAAACATTCGTTAGATAATGGGATTTAAAAAAAAAATCTATAACAAAAAGGATAATGAAAAATGGATTATTTTTGTTTTACCAAATACTTTTTTACGCCTTTACCCAACACATATTGCAATATGGCTAATGATATAAAAAACACCCGTATATTTTAAATTATATTTTAAAAATATACTTATTATATTAAGGACCATGTTCGCATAAAAACTTATATTGAAAAAATATGCAAACTAAAAACACTCTTTAGATATTGCGAATTCCTCTTACTCTTTAGGAGTCGTAAATATTTCGTAAAATCATGTGATTTCTTCCGTCTTTGAAAATGATTAACAGGCTTCCATATTTCCAGCTTATTACGTACGAAACCAAACGAACAAGCCCCTGGCACTCGTAAACGGCTATTCTTTCTACCTAGACGCGGTCAGGAGTGGAAAGAAGATCTGGAGATGTACCAGGGGTAGCTGCTGCAAAGCTCGCTTCATGGCCATTGGTGGCAGTATCACCAGCGGTAACTTCCAGCATAGCCACGCAGCGTCAGAATACGTGATTATTAATGGTGTTTACTTCAAACAATAGATTATCATAATCAATTGTCGTGGTTGAAGGTGCATACAAGTGTTACTTTCACTGCGTAGTAGTGTGTGTTTTCCTTAATAAGTAGGTGATTTATTGTCATTTCTTGCAAAATAAACATTTGCAAGAAATACAACTCTCACAACTACTACAAAAACTCCCCTATAACCTAATTATGCGTATGGATGCATTCCCAATCGCCACGCTGGCAGGCGGGTTGGCGATCGCATTCGTATGTCCAATATGATAATGTAGCTGAATGGTCGGCGACACTTCAATCGCTTACGGCACCCACTGGAAGAGCTGGGGTGGTGACAAATCGACATTATCGATAAATATTTAGAATGCGTTACTTTATTGTCTCCCAGTTCCCTTACATGCACCTCATTTAAATAAATTATTGTTCGTCTTAATAAGTGTTTTATCTTAAATTACCCAGTAGCATAATGACGTACCTAGGTACTAATAAATCTATCATTGTCTAATTATGCACTGGCAATGTAAAGATTACATATAATGGTAATTTACATGTTTTTCGCACCGCAACCTATCAAGAGATCCGTCATTCAATTCATGAGTGATATATCAGTACACAGCTGGACAAAACCTTTGCGTATGGATGCATTAAGAAATGAATGCCTATAATCGCCACGCTGGGCAAGCGGGTTGGTGATTTCAGTAGTGTGTCTACTATGATGATGCTTCAGAAAATGTCCAATTAATTAATGGTCCTCTCCGGGGAACTCTTCCCGTGAGTGTCGTAAGAGTTGAGGGATTGAAGTATTCCTGCTTCAATCCCTTAACTCTTACGACACTCACGGGAAGAGTTCCCCGGAGTTTAGGGCGAGACCTTTTGGTATATACTTTCGGTTGTCAAATGGGAGAGCCCATTTGATAACCGAAAGTATATACCATGCATTTTCTGTATGTATTATTCCATAAGGGTAAAAAACTGAACACAGCATTAAACGGATCTCTACAATGTTTGTTACAATCTGTTAATTACTGTCACAAAATTGTGATCAATTTTCAGTTGTGTTAAACAGGTTCAAGATTTTTAATCGATATTTTCAGTTCAATACGTACAGAATAACAAGAACAAACCTATGGCAATTATAAACGGGTATTCCTTCCTGTCATTTCGGTCATCTGTCCGACAACGCACGAAGACGTGGCGGTGTACCAGAACCAGCACCTGCAAGGCGCGGTTCTTGGTCACTCACGAGGGAGGCGTGATCAGTGCCAATCTCAACCATAACCATGAGCCATCCAGATATATCGTAAAGAATGGTGTTTACTTTAAGATTTAACTAGCTTGTACCTGAAATCATTTGTAATACATAGTTTTCTTGCTGCTTCTGACTATAATTTAGATGTTTAATCATTTGAATATGAATTTCCTTATTCTTAGGTCCGCTATTTATCTATAAATGTTCACTGCCAATGCACTGTGTGTTTATTCATAATATCAAAATCATTACAAAAAACCGCGTGCGCCATCAAGACGCTAACGTTTACGTATCAAAGTTACCACAAGGGTTCATCTTTATAGTGAGCATTTTGAGCGAGACGAGACGCTGCGCAGTCAATGGCAAAATGAGGTGTATATGAAAAATGCTCAAAGATATGTCCCAGTGCATTTTAATTATTTTTAATAACGTCGAAACATATTTATAAGAGGATTCTTTCGATACTATTTTTCCACTTATAAAATAGGACACCACAGCATAAAAGGGTACACGTATAAACGAAAGGTAAGTTTTAGAACTTTTAACGTCTTAATCAATTTTTTTTTCATTTATAGTTCAATTCGTCCACAACCAAGCAAATCGGCAACTAGCGCTTGTAAACGGTTACACCTTCTACTGCGAAAGGGAAACGGCTACTAGAATCCAGTATTGGCGCTGCACCAGGAGCAACATTTGCAAGGCTCGCTTCACGTACACTGTGAAAGGCATGGCCAACAAAAACATGCAACATCCGCATGAGGCATTTCGTTACATTATACGGGATGGAAAGTACATTAAACTTTAAAAAATGTACGGACAATTTATGTTGTTTGTAACATTTTGACATGACTGTAAACCCATTATACTTTGAATAATGTAAGTACATTAGATAAAGTTATCTATACCAGTATAATGTAAATATATTCGATGTATTTATTTATCAATTTTTGTTAGCTTTGAATAATTTTAGTTTTGTAGTCAAGGTTTGTTATAATTATATTATGTTCCTTTATCTATTGAATAGAAATATTGGAAGCATTTTGATTTAATTACTCTTTATTTAGTGATTATTTACATTATTATTTTTGTATGACGATCATGATTGAGATTCTGGTATCTTTGACATACAGGATGTTTGTTATGTCGTTAGCCAAATTTGGATATGTCATTCGCGATCGCCAGTACACAACATTTTTGAAAAAAAAAGTGACACTGTTTTTTAGTTTTTTTTCCCGTTTTTTATCCGGCAAAAACATAATTTGTGGTCACTAGGCAAGTTTGTTTCAATCCGTGCGATTCGATGGCAGACAAAAGGGTAGCAGTAGCAGGTTTGAGTAGTGAAGTCTTAGCCAATCAGGAGTTCATCACAAGCACCGATCAGCCGACGTCACTCACCCCACCATCGGCACTAAACAATGAATAAAATGTCCTAACTACATGCACACACGATTGTTATTTGATTAAAACTGCCCAAGCGCATACCTACCTGTACCTGCTCGTCGTCATCAACAATTCAATTTGCTTAGAGAGTGCATTAGAATCGATATCTGAGGTAAACCCGTACGCGTTTGTATGACGGAACATTTAAGTTACTCCGTTCTTGAGGTCAAATTATGCTGGCTCGGCTGATCGCAAGATGCCATGTGCGATTTGTACAGCACTCTGTAAACAAAGAAGGAGTGCGCTTGCGTGAACGCGCTCGAGTCAAACTACCCTCAGATCGGCGCGCAACTCAAAATACCCTCATTATTAGTACTGTATGCGATAGACTGATAATGCTGTCTCGTGGGATTTACCTGCAAGTTAAGCTCCACCTCCATTCCCCACCACGCGTAGGAAACTTGTTACGTACGTTATAACGCATTGAATTAGTTACCTTATGCGGGTTAATTAAAGTTGCAAACTCAAACACCCTTTCCAATCTGATTTGGCAGTTATGAGATGGTGGGGCAGTACGCAAAGTAAGCAAGTGATCATAGTGACCAAACATTCGTTAGAAAATGGGATTTTTAAAAAAATCTATAGCTAAAAGGATAATGAAAAATGGATTATTTTTGTTTTACCAAATATTTTTTTACGCCTTTACCCAACACATATTGCAATATGGCTAATGATATAAAAAACACCCTGTATTTAGATATTATGTAATTGTCTTTCATGAAATAAATAATCAAATTTATTTTGGCTATATTTGGAATATTTTTACGATACACCTCGTAGTTTTTTTAGAATATGAATGCACGATTTATCTCGCTTTCTGAGGGATATAGCGGATTATTGTGCGATGGACTGCTGTAACTGCAGAATTATGACAATATTAACTCTCAGTTGAATTTAGGAATGATTTTTTTGCAAAGTGGGTAGGTATGCGCATTGTAAAAGGTTAAAATAAATTGATTTGTCTTCATCCTTTAGTAATTAAGATACGCAATATACGCATGTTGTCCTAAGAGCACATAGGGGTGGCGAATAAGAAATGGTTCTCTTAATAATATTGTACAGTGTATCGCACAGAAAGTTACAAACTTACTGTTTTTTATTGTATGTAATTGGTGGGATTCTCATAATGAAGTGGCAAAGAGCAGCAGTAAAGCATTTTCATTATTTATGTTGCAGAAAAAAAACCAGTCGAGTTCGTTAAAAGTCAGACGAAAAAGCAACTAGCGCTCGTCGACGGGTACCCGTTTTACCGTGAAAAGGTTCAAGGCAAAGCGCAGTACTGGCGTTGTCTTAGAAAAAAGATTTGCAAAGCACGCTTCACAATCACGGATATTGAAGACAGCCCCAAATTTCACAACGCGTATCTCGCACATTCTCATGATCCCTACCAATTTGTGATAAATGATGGAATATATATAAGAGTTGATTGATTTAAGTTGTGGCAAATATATTTGTCGACATATAAACCGTTTCTTGATTGTTTGTTTATAATAGTTGTAATTTTTTCGTTTCATGTCTGTTTAATTAGTGAGGCTTAATTAAGTCATATGTTAAATATGAATTTATTGTTTTGCTTTCGAAATAACAGAAATACCGTTTAATCGATTGATAAAAATAATTACGACGACGAAAACTCAACTTCTCTACTGCAGTTTTAGTAAGGTGTTGATGCATGCTTATCGAAAACCGGCGTTCGTGAATTTAGTATTATGATATTTATTGAAACAAAATAAAATAAAAACTAGACATCACATAATTTTCCAACCATTTCCTTCGTCCGGAACCACTTGAACAAGACACTAGCGCTCGTCAACGGGTACACGTTCTACTGCGAGCGCGCAAGGCTAGGAGGCAGTACTTTCGCTGCACTTTCGTTTTATCATTAATAACAGCTCCGAGACCGAAATCATCACTAATGTCACTCTGGACTACACGCATGACTTATATGATTATCATCAAGGATAGGATGTATATTAAAATTAAATTGTAACTTTTCAGCTATCATAATGAACGAAAAATTTATCTCAATCGAACGGTCGAACGAGCAGTCGTTGTGATATCTTTACTTTTTACCTGGTGCAACATGTACAAAACTTATTTCTTGTATAATTTTATTAATTATTGTGCTACGTTGATCAGTCAATATTAACTGTTTTATACTATTCGAGACAAAACAAATAATAAAAAAATAAATAAAAATCAGTCTCAGTTTTTAACTGTCATTTAATGTAAAAAAATTGTAGAGTTCCTGATTAAGTATCATACATGAGCGAGTATAATTTAAAATGTTAGGTTTTTATGTGCCTTGTTTCGAGAAAATGGTTTCAGAATTTGGCTCACAATGTACGAAAAACAAACTAAATTTCCAGTGAAAATGGTGTACAACAGCGCGGGAAAACAGCTTCTGCTATACCAAGGCTACAGCTACTATTGCAATTCGCCCAAGACTGCAGCATGGAAGAAGTACTGGCGCTGCACCAGCAGCGGCGCAGGCGCATGCACCGCTCGGCTGTACCTTACTTCTGGCGGAGTCGTGTTCAATGCTCACCTCACACATTGCCACCAACCTCCGAATTTCATTATGCGTAATGGAATATACATAAAATTTTAATATGCACAAAATTTTGATGAGTGTTTTACTGCTAGCTTAGTTATCTGTTTATTATTTTGAACGTATTGTGAAAACACAAATCAAATTATTTATTAACTACATATTTTGATTTGTGCTTTTATTTTTCCCCCAGTAGTCATACTATATAAATTATAAATATCGGATGTCATATACCAAAGAAAAACGACCAAGATCACCAACGTCCGAGGTGGGGATCGAACCCACGTGCTCAGCTTTCGCGGCTGATGCCTGCACCCCTCAGCCACTCGGTCTTCAGTGCTCAGCACGTGGGTTCGATCCCCACCTCAGACGTTGGTGATCTTGGTCGTTTTTTCTTTGGTATATGACATCAAATATTTATAATGTTTATTATTTCTTAAGAATGTTCGTGTGCAATGAAATTATAATTATAATCGATCGATCCCAATGCTATCAAAATATCCGATGAAACTGTGACTTCACTTTCTTCAATATTTCCAGTGCAAGTAGTCCTCAACCGACTAGGAAAGCAGCTGGTCGTGTACAGAGGCTACTCGTACTACTGCAATACGCCCAGCCCGGGCGGCTGGAAGAAGTACTGGCGCTGCACCCGCGCCGGCGCCTGCTCAGCCAGGCTCCATGTCACGCCGGACTACGTCGTCATCAAGGTCGTAGATGAGCATCGCCATCCACCTCCACGTTTCATAATTCGCAATGGAGTATATACTAAAATATAATCTACGAGGAATTTCGAAAGGATATCCATTATAATTACCCACTTTTGAGGAGTATGCTTGAATTGAATTTCAACCTTGTTGACTAACTTTTTTATTTAACTGACAAATATCATCATTGCCAAACCAATTAGAAGCTACCAGTGCAGTGACACATTACTTAAGGTAGCATACAGTTCGTTTATTTTTGTGTTGATTATTGGAAGAAAATTTTATTTTTTTTTTAATTAAAATATATTAACATTAGACCACGTCTCTACGTATAATTAAACCTACGTGGAACTTCAAGGTTTGTCCAATGGTTAAGGTCGCCTCGTATAGGTTAAAAAAGGGCAAAATTATCACTTTTGCTTTAGACATATTAACAGCTATATCATGTTACTGAATGGTGACAGACAAACGGAGGGATAGTGAAGTTTTAATACCTGAAGCTATGTTTTTAGTTATAAAGAAAGAGGAACATTTGTTGAGTTAATAAAAACGTTTACCAACATTGTATTTGTTATTAATATTTTATCGTTGAATATAAACAAATGTTTGGTGATGTTTATTACGTGTATACTGAACATTTAATCTTATGTACTTAAATTTATTGGAATACTTATTTTGCTTGTTTTAGTTGTCCAGAATCAAACTGGGAAGCCTTTAGTAATAGTAGAAGGCTACAGCTTTTACAATAAATATGGAGGAGTCCACAATGCCAAGAGCTTCTGGAGATGCACCAACAGCAAACGATGCAACAGCTCGTTCCACATGATAGAGGGCCAGTTGTACAAAGCCAACTTGGAACACAACCACAAACCTCCTTTATTCTCCATACACAATGGAGTGTATAGAAAAAAATATACGGCATGAAATATTTTTACTCAATTTTATGATCGTAAATACATAAAGGCGTATTTTTATATGTATTATTAACACTAATAATTGAATACATCGTTAGCAAAAATAATACTGACTTTATATTCATTAATTCAGAAAATTAAAGATTTTTAGACTGAATTGTTGACGATGCTTGTTGCGGAATTGTATATATTTATAGGTACAGGTACTACATTATAACCACAGTAAAGAATAGAAACTCGCACAGGTACAATTGTAATCGTTATTTTGTAACCCATTTAGTGAAAGCTTCCTATGAATTATTACGTAAGTCGTTTGACAGGACTGTCGACCTGAAGTGGGTTACATATTAATATTATTTTACTAGCCATACCATTATTATTTATTACAACCTTATCTGATGTATATAATACACCCATATTCATAAACGTCTCCCAACTTAGCAAGCCGGTACGTACACAGAAAAAATGCTAAGTTGAATTTATCCGATCTTGCGTACTTAATTCTAACCGGAAATTAAGGTTGATTGGGTCCTATCACAATTTTTTTTTTGATTTTACCAAACTTTTTATGTTGGTATTCTACTAAATTAATTTGATTAATTACACCAGTTTTTTGTTGATTTCACCTGTTGTTTGGTATATATAATGTACCTACATGTACAATGTTCTTTGTTGATTCAACCAGAACTCTGGTATCGACTTCAACCTTTTTAGTTTTGTATAGCAAGGATTTGTTACATAATTCCTCGTAATATAGCCAACCTATGTCACTTTGGTAAATATTTTTTTCAGTGTATTGTTTGTCCCTTTCGGTCTTCTAGATATATTGATAGGGCTGAAAGAGACAAACAATACTTAGCGGCTTGCTAACTAACTTAGACGTTTACGAATAATGGGGTTAGGGGCTAGTATACAATTGGACTGCTTTTCTGACATATCAAACAATAATCTCATATTTTTTGCTTCAGTGGTTCACAATAAAGTTGGAAAGCCTCTGATCATAGTGAACGGCTACAGTTTCTATTCCACTTGTAGAAGAGGAGACGTTCCCGAAGGTTACAGCTATTGGAGATGCACCAACAGCAAGCGATGCCGATGTGCCTTCAGCATGGTAGATGGACATATGTACAAAGCTAACTTGCAACACGGTCACAGCCCGCCTACATTTTCGATAATAGATGGAGTGTATGTAAGAGGTAGTTACTCGAGGAAATAGACTACTACTTGACGCACACCTGAATCGGACCGGACTGGGCGAGATGAAATTATTACCTTAGTCCAGTTCCAGTCATAAGAAAAGAATAGTGGCTCAATGGCTAAATGATGTCAGCTGGAGGTGCTTGATGAAATGATGAAAGGAACTTAAACTGTGAACGAGGCTTGCAGAAAATAACGTAATTTAAAGAAGGACAATCTCAAATTCGATCTTCAATAGGGAAAAGTGAGTAGGGTATAAAGAGAAATGTAGATAATGATAAAATAGTTATGTATTTTGTTGACCATTTTTTTTTCATTTGATTCCTTTTTTTATTCCTAATTAAACATTAAGTTGTAATAGTAAAAATAGTTTACTGAGACAAATTAAGTTTTCCTGCAAATACAGTTAATACTATAATTATTTACCGTTATTATTAGGCTTATCTTAAAATCTATATAGTAGATAACGTTTTTGAAATATCGATTTTATATATTTTTTTATTAATACCACGTGCTTTTTATTAAACAAATTACTAAATTTTCAAATATTGTTTTATTGGTAATCTAAAATTGCCAGTGCTTACACTTATGCCCATTCCATAAGCATTAAAGCTTTGCCAAGTGGTAATCTTCAAAAATAAGTTTTTACGAAACTATGTAGGTATAGTTTCAATAAAAATGTAAACTTCTTGAAGTGGACACGGAATGTATTATTAAGCCAATTTATCTCACTCGGTTACAGTGCAAATAGTTTACAACGCATCAGGGAAGGAACTAGCAATAGTGAACGGATATCCATACTATTGCCAGAAACTTTTCGTCGGAAAGAAGACATACGCATGTACCAAGGGCCGCCCGTGCAAGGCGCGGTTCCACCTGACGAATAATAATCAAATGTATCGTGCTGTGCTGGACCACGAGCATGCACCAACTTCCTTTGTCATCAAAAATGGTTTTTTTTTTAGATACTCTTAAGAAATAATGTTAAATATATAGATAATGGAGAAGGGTCTTAAGTAAAATAAATATCAGTGTAAAATAAATATTTTCCTTTATCTTCAGCACAAATTGTCTGCCTTCGATCTTTGAATAATGGGAAAATACTATATTTACTCCTATAATAAGTTTTTAAAATAAACTTGCATAACTTATCCTTGCTTCGCATCACTCGTCCGTTTAAAATTCTCGTAATATTTAGCGCCTTACACGCCTTTAACTATGTATCTGTGAAATAACATAATTTCTTTATTAATTGTGCTTATTCACTTTTTTCACAGTAACTATCTTCCCCGACCGCCGTGGCAAGGAAATAGCTATATACGAAGGATTTTCCTTCTACTGTGAGACCCGTACACAAAGGAAGACGGTCTGGCGGTGTCGCACCCGACTGTGCAGGGCGCGACTACACTCCGACCACTACGGCTCCGTGATCCGATACGCAGGCTTGCACGAGCACGCACCTCCGCAACATATTATAAGAAATGGGATCTTCTATAGAATCTAGAGCTTGATCTGATTTTATGTGATTCCATCAGGTCAAGTACCGGTACCATCAGGTAAATGTCCGGTTACCGTTGTCCGACAATGAGACACTGGTACACACTAAAATACTGTAGTGACTTTAAAGAATAATTAATTTTCATTGATTAATCTATTTGAATGTATGTGAAAATGTTTTGTCTCTGTACCAATTCGTAAAAACCACTGCAAATAAATCATAGTATCGATTGAAAAAGTTTCTCCCAGTACCGGTACATAATACATAATATGTTCTGATGAAAACCAATCTTACGCATAGTAATATATTCCTAAGTACGAGTAACTATTCCTAAGTTCATCCATCGACCAGATGAAATTAGCTGTAGGCGGACCTTTGGCATTTGCTCGAGTGGACCAAAATCTCTGCGAGCGCGAGAGATAGTCTTTCGTGTGTTTCTGCAAGTACCAGCTCTTAATTATGACCACTGGAAGTGCTACGACTGAGAACCAGAATACTATTAATAAAACAATACTCTTTATCTTCCAGTACAAATGGTTCACAATGCGGCAGGTAAGAAAATTATCATATACGGCGGGTATACCTATTATTGCGAAGCCTCAAGACAGCACAAGGAAGTGTGGCGCTGCACCGCGGGACGCAAATGCAAGGCTCGCTTTCATCTCGCCAGCGACCTTCAAATTATCAAGCACAATCTCGAGCACGATCACACGCCGCCATATTTCTATGTCATGAATGGGGTTCTCTACAAAAATAACGCCCCACGCTAACTCATAACTTTGAAACTGCTTACTTATATTGAATCTGCCACCACTGTAATAGGCACTGAACAAAAATATCGAAGTTCTATTGACTAATTTCTGCCATGATTTGACATTGGCAATGTTAAAAAGAGCTCAAAAATAAAAAAGGAGTAAGAAATTATGTTCGAGACATTTGATCGAGAATGCATGGTTAAAGTCTCTCGCACGGCTCGTGAGCACTAGGAGCATTCTGTATATTTAAGTGTTACTAAACATCATCAGTGCTACTAGTTTTAAAGAAACGACGCGTAAATAAATCTATGTTACCCACATTCAAAACCAGTGGAAATAGAGTGTTTTCATGTAAAAAGCTCTTCGAGCAGACTGCCTTCATTATTACTGTGTTAACCTATCCGAAACAAAGTTAAAAAATGCTACCCATGAACAAGCCAATATGGAAGTGTGATCATGTAAACAACCAACCAATTGTATTTCTTCATGTGTACATGGTAGATACCTAAATAAAACAAGGCCCTCTCCGGGATTCGAACCCGGAACCTCCTGCTTCATAGGAGGGTCATTACCAACTAGGCTAGAGAGGCTGACAAATATAATAAAAATAAACAATGTACAGTAATAAATATAAACAGGATTTCATAATTACCATAAATTAGTTTTTACTTAATCTTGTTTTTATCATAAAATAATACCCTTTCTAAATACAAATACCTCATTGAGATTTGTGAGTAAAGTTTATTTTTTTCAGAGTTCTGCCAGTTCCCAGTCCAAATGGTTAAAACTCTGAACGGAAAAGAGATGGCATTATTGGACGGCTTCCTATACTACCCGGACTGGAGAGGCACGATCACGCGCTCGTTCCGCTGCACCAAGGGGAAATCCTGCAAGGCCCGCTTCAGCATGAATATGATTGATTTTACCATTCACAGGCATTTCCTACAACACAGCCATCCGAACATCAACTACGTTATACAAGATGGCGTCTTTATAAAAATTTGATTACCTGTCATACAGGCATAAAGTTAGCCTCTTAAATATTTTCACATCATTAGCCTATCTCAGTCCCCTGCTGGACGTAGGCCCTCCTATTAACTATGCGTATAGACGCATTAGGAGCTTGGCAATTGCAGTAATGTGTCCACTATAAAGACGCTGCTGCCCATCATCAATCTTCTATTAAATAATGATCAGTTACACATCAATCCCTTAGTCGGCTCTTACGACTCTCGTGACAAATGTATTCTTACTGTTAAATAGCACTAACATCCGTGGATCCACTGAAGATGATGTATGACACATTCTTATAGAATAGATTGCTATCGCTATCTTATAGACCTGCGGGTCGCATGGACCCACATTCTTGTTGAACCAACTCAGAACATAGAGCTTAGTTAATAGGGTAGCACCTATGTACCTAATAAAGTAATAAGACGTTTTATTGGTATCAGTTCATACGTCATACACATAAGTATTAAGAGTCGCCTATGCCTAGCAGTGAACTGTAAAAGGTTGATGACGTTATATGTGTGATGTGATTGGTATTTTGTGTTTTGTATAGGATTTTTTTTACGTAAGGCTATTCGATTCATATGCATAAGTATAATTATAGCAGAGGCCTATGTCCAGTAATGGAGTGTAATAAGCTGATGATGTGATTGGTATTTTGTGTTTTGTATACGACTTTTTTACGTGAGGCCGGCCGGTATATAAATTTACAAAGGTTTTTAAAAAAAATTTAAAAAATAAAAATAGTTAGCGCTAAGTCACTTTTATGTGGCTCATTCTTAGGATTGCTAGTTTTGGACTAAATCAATTTTATCATAAATTATCATATATTATCTTAAAAGAATAGGGAAGTTTCTGAAGTACAAAGAATCTTGTTGTTTAAGTAGTAGGGTGGATCGATTTTATTATTTTCGGATATTCTTAAAACCATCTTTATGGATCAATACTTCGTGGCTAGAGAAAGTAGAGAAACAAAAATATTATTATAATTTTTTTTTATTTGTTTTATTTTTGACTTTGTTTATTATATTGTATAGATCGGTTCTATTGTTAAGGTTTTTTTAATAAAAGTCAGTAGTTCGTGGATATTTTCTGTTTTACTTTTATGTAGAAACAAAATAACATTGTCACAAATCTAGGATTTGCACAATTTAATTAGGTACGTGAAAATTATTACTAGTATCGGCTAAAAGCTTGCGGCAGTACTTGTCGAATGACAATTCAATGTACGGACTCTTCTTAAAAAACCTTAAAAATAAGGCCGATCTTCGGGCCTCTAAATGGAGTCCAAAGTCCAAGATAAAAAAATATCCAAAAATGGTTATAATATTTTTTGTTTCTCTAGCCACAGACTATCGATTCGTAAAGATTATACCCTATTAAGTAGGTACTATTCGTTTTTGTTTGCTTACAACAACGTGATTGTGTTGTTTTAGTATTTATTTGTTGAATTTGATTTACTATTAAATTATATCATAATCCATGTTCTTCAATTGCGCCTATAGGTGTTATTTTTTTATGAAGTTGCTCCAGAGGCTCCTGATCCACCATTATTTTGAAATCTAAAACACTTGTTATTTCTTTCCAGCTATTATTGTGTTAGCTAAATCCCGATACAGTGGCAAGCGTCTGATCATGTACAACGAATACACGTACTACTGCAAGCAGCAGTGCAAAAAGACCAAATTGTACAACTGGTACTGTTCAACCCACAACTGCAGGGGATGTAACGCCAAACTAAAGTTGGATGAGGATTTTAGAATTAAAGGTTTGGTTAATGAGCATACACACCCACCTGCCAAATATTGTCTACATGAAGGGACATATATCAAATTATAGAATCAAATAAATTAAATTGGGACGTCCTGAACGAGCGCTTAACTTGTTTTGAATTGGTACATTTTGAGGCTATACAGTGCCCTGTTCTTCACTTTTCACTTATTCTGTTCAATGTATTTTATCTTTCTTCTTTTGTTTATGGTATATTAGTACATAATATTTTAGTTTTTTTAAATTAATTCTTTCATAATTACTCATGATTAAAATGGATTGGGAATCTTAGATTTAAGTACAGATTATTTATATAGGTAGTATCATCATCTGTTGTTATGTTATTTAAGTAATTTTAATCAACATCATTTTTCTTATTTCGTACTCAATATGACAAAATTACTATTCCTCCTAAGTAGCTACCTTATTCCTATATTTCTTGTTGCTAAATATTTGTATGATTTCTGTGCATCAATAAATATAATTAAAATCGTTTGCAAAATTGTTACTCTTTTTCTGAAAGCCAAAAAGCAATGTACGAGTTTAATATTGATACCTTAATACGTTTTCATAACTCCGTTTCAATCTCTCAATCCACACATCAGACAATTTTACACAATAATAAATAAAATTGTATGATTTTGGTGCAATTATGTGAAATCACCCCGCGATTCCGTCTCCCGGCTACATTACACCTATAACGTTGACGTTTAGCTGGTACTGGTCAATATTTTCAATATTTCGTGGTTCAATATAATAATAGTATTTTTTTTTTGTTTTTTTACACTTTTTTCGAAACTAACCAGCAACTTTACCCTTCTTCCCAATGGTCACTATCTCCTTCATATCGCAAAGCATGTCGTGCTGCTCCCGAGCAAGTGTTCAAAAGACAGATCATTTCGACCAGAGGTGAAAATTCTCACTGAGAATGAAGCCGTATAGGAACTTTGTTTCTTCGAGGTATGTGTTACACGTGTACGCAGGGGCGTGTGTTTCTCTGGATGTATTATATTGCAAGAGACAATTTTTATTTATTTATAATTTAATTTAATTTATTTATACAATAAAAGGTGCCTTTAAATAGAAATGCGAGAAATTCATGTTGTCGGAAAGACGTAGTGCTAAAAAAAAAGAATCTATTCAATAGCGTATCCGCCGAGCAATATCTAAGTGCGGGTATGGATACTTATCAATTCAACTGCGTGGCATTAACGCACGTTATTGCCGACTTATATGTAAGGCTGAAAATATAGATTAGGATTATTCTTTTTTTACTGAGGTACAATATAATAATAGTATTTTTTTTTTGTTTTTTTACACTTTTTTCGAAACTAACCAGCAACTTTACCCTTCTTCCCAATGGTCACTATCTCCTTCATATCGCAAAGCATGTCGTGCTGCTCCCGAGCAAGTGTTCAAAAGACAGATCATTTCGACCAGAGGTGAAAATTCTCACTGAGAATGAAGCCGTATAGGAACTTTGTTTCTTCGAGGTATGTGTTACACGTGTACGCAGGGGCGTGTGTTTCTCTGGATGTATTATATTGCAAGAGACAATTTTTATTTATTTATAATTTCATTTAATTTATTTATACAATAAAAGGTGCCTTTAAATAGAAATGCGAGAAATTCATGTTGTCGGGAAGACGTAGTGCTAAAAAAAAAGAATCTATTCAATAGCGTATCCGCCGAGCAATATCTAAGTGCGGGTATGGATACTTATCAATTCAACTGCGTGGCATTAACGCACGTTATTGCCGACTTATATGTAAGGCTGAAAATATAGATTAGGATTATTCTTTTTTTACTGAGGTACATTATTGTTGATC